>RPOG01000991.1:152007-199730 GCA_008086565.1 Thalassoma bifasciatum | reverse complement strand
AAGAAGCACAGAAGAAAAACATCATCTGGAGAACATCACCATCTGAATGCTACCCTGTCAACGTATGTGCTAGTAACCTCTCCAGGGTAGTGCCCTCTACTGTGCGTAAAGTACAAAAGGGTGAAGATAAATCTGGGGACATCCACATCAATCCATTAAACTAAAATGTTTTCGATTGTTTGATTGATATAAAAAAGAAAAAACATTCATTTATTCTGAGGAGAAGTCAATTGATTGCCCTGTCTTTTAAAATTGTTGTTAAATTATGGAGAGGTTTAATTAATTAATGTATTTAATCAATGTTAACACCCATGTTAGAAAAGAAGAAGGTGAAGCAGGAAACAATAGCGGTTCCCCTCCTTTGCCAATGGAGGTTACCCTTTGTTTTCCTGTAGAGTAGTTAGCGCAAGGGGTCTTTTTTGCTCCACTCTCACTGTCATTACGGGAAGAAGGGGGTGGTTTTTGGCCTCTTGTAGGCAGTGTGTGACCTGTGATCTCTAAGATAATCCTTTGACACTGTTGATAAATTGATCTAGAGTTATCCTGCGAATGTTCCTTCTCTTAGGAGCAGGGCTCACAGGCCATATACTGGTAGAAAGTTCTGGGTAAAAGAAAATGATTGGTGACACATGTTGTACTTTCATTCCTGACAAAACAGGCACTGATGGTGATATTTACAAAGCATTGCAGAACCTCACTGAGTTACAACAGTATGTTAAAGATCTCACTCCTGGTGCTGAATGCTCTAATGACGTGTATGTTGAAATTGTATTTACAAATGACATGCTACTGGTGTAAAATGCTGTAGAATGATAAAAAGGAGGGAAATGTTAGAGTGATGCTGTACTGCCGTGCTTGTAATCTATGTTATCATTCTGACGTCAAGGACAGACTGCTCATGCAGAAAGTAGGTATCAGCTGTTTACAGAATGTGGTTACATGATGTCCATTCAAATATGTTCTGCCTGTGAACTTCTGGTTTTTACATGACTAATGACTATACGATCACGCCCTTATGATGATTTCACTGTGAATAAAGAGCTGAACAACGGGGAAGTCGGCGGAGCTGATGGGAGTCAGGGTGCGGGATGCACCTCTGATCAGACTTCCCTTTTGCAAATGCATTAACTAAGAATCTGTGCCTTGGAGCTTCTTTCGACACCCACAGCAGCTGATAGCCAGTTGGGTGCTTAGACCCAACAAGATATAATCCAAAATATCACTTACTTGTACTCATTTTTTAAAGGTTTGTTCAACTGAACTCCAAAGCTCTAAATTGTACTCAATATTTTTGAGTGTAAAAATGTTTCACCTTTTAAGTAAAAGATAGGAATTTTTCTTAGTGTAAGGTGTGCTGAAAATTAGGAAACATAATGTCGGAGGACAATGTGACCAGTGACATGAGAAGAAAGCATTTGCAGGAGGCGAGTGGTGTTTTCTGACTGGAAGTTTTATGGTTTGAAAAAATCTGGCATACATCAAAGAACAGCTTGTTGTAGAAGTACAACAATGGTTGCAACCGTGAGTATGGAGAGAATGGCTGCGGCTGCATGTGTGAATTAAAAAAATTATATTATTCACGTAAAAAGGCCATGCAGAAAGATTTTTGCTCTTTCTTACAGTACATTGTACCCTGTGGACTTTATTTTCTAAAAAGTTAATGGTTATTTGCATATACACAACAAAGTTTACATCACATTTTATCGAAAAATAAATTTGAATATGAAAGAAATTTTTAAAACTAACTTTAAAATAAACAACATAAATGTAATGTTTTATGGTTAATTCATTGTAATTTTAAAGGTTAATATTTTAATTACAGCTAGTATCTGTTAATTCACAGTTATTACAGTGACTGATGGAAAATGGTAAAAAAGGAAAAAAAACTGTAAAAATACACACAAAAAAGAAAACTATTGTTAGAGATGTATAAATACAGTAAATTATCATTAAAAAACATAGATTTAATGTAATCTAACATTGTGGTCAATTTACTGTAATTTAAAACATAAAACCTAAAATTACGGGGAATATTGGTAAATCTACTGACATTTTGTTATTCAATTGGAAAACAGGATAACAGGAAAAATCTGTTAAAAATTACAGAACATTTGCCATAAAATTATTATTTTTTTTACCTTTGCACACACAGACACATACACGCACACACACACACATTATGCATATCAGCTTGGCTTGGACAGCGCTGTCTGTCTACGGTGACAGGGACCATCTGGTGTCATTTGTCCTCCAGCTGCAGTCTCATTCATATCCAGCTGATGGTTGATGTTTATGCCTGCAGCCTGACACAGTGTCCTTCCTCATCTCTGCTTGGAGTTATGTTTGTGGTTTACAGAAAAATTCATTTTTGGCAAAGATTAGGCTCCAAAGCCTTTCAGTTCTCCAAAGTCTTTAAGTATCTCTTTAATATGAGTTGCTGTTTCCTGAATGTGCTCTTCCAGTTTAGTGGGGTGCAGTTCAACAGTGAATCACCATTCCTATGTTTTATTATTCAATGTATGATGAGAAGAAATTTAAATGTTTGCTCCCAACATTACCTTCTGACAGTGATGTATGTGTTTAAATTATTTGGTCATAAATGTCTGATGTGTAATGCTGAAGAGCAGTGCTTGGCTGAGTGCCCTGGATCTTATCACCCTTTAATCCATTATAATGTCAGTCACCAAGCAGGTCTGAACCAGTCATTTGACCCAATACTGTTCATACATTCATTTATTTTTCTAACATTGCAGTCAATACCTGGCATGCCATTTTACCTTCTACACTCAAAAAAATACTGTAATGAGTTTAATCAGAAAAGTACTGTATGTTTACTTTTTGCATGGCTCTTTTTCAGTTGTCCTAACTTCATTGTCAATTGAGTTATCAGTACTAGTCCAGCATGGCAAAGCCAACTTAAATAGCCACATAAATTTAAAAAAAGCTACATCAAGCTGAATCTAATTGTTTTTTTGTACATATTTTTGAATTTTCACATTGGCTGTACTCAATATATGTTTTAGGTACAACAAAAGATTAGGTACAATGGCCACATTTTTTTTAATATATCAAAGAGATATCATAATAGTAGTGTTTACTTTATTAATAATCTACATTCCTTTAAATGCCGATCTCATCACTCAAATTTAAGTTTTCGTAACCGTATACTATTAGGCTAAAGAAACCTACAAGAAGCTTATGTGAAGTTGCACACTCATCCTGAGACCACTTTGTTTGGATAAGAGGTGTAAGTGTGATAAAAGGTCTCAATTCTTCTCTTTTAATGTAGGTTATATTCTTTATTTTCAATTTAGTAGGAACAAAGCATAACAAATCAAAAATCAACAAATCCATAATGATCAAAAATTATTCATCTTTGCATCATCAAAAGTAAAATCATTAAACTGTAACAAAGAGCAATCATCTTTCTATCAATTTTTTAAAATAAGAAAGAGTCCCTTTTTTGACCAAAAATAGACAGCAGCAGATCTTTACAAAATGCAATCAGAAAGATCTCACCAATTTAGCAGAGAGAAGTAGCAGCCCGAGCGTGGCCAATGCCCCATTCTACTTTTCCCTACACTGCAGCTGCAGCAAGGGGGGAATTTGGAAGAGGCCCAGAATGTCTCCAAATGACCTGTCCATGGTCAGGTGCTGGGTCGGAGGGTGCCTGTCATTATGGACGTGGACAGGTCGCATGAAGATTCAGAGTCTGTCCCCTTTGTCTCTGAATTTGTTAAAGCAAAAATCAGCTTCTCTTAGAATCTCTTAGAATGTCTTTGTCTCAGCTCGCCCAGAAACATCTTTTCTTGAGAGCATTGAATACCCCAATGTGGTCTTCTTCTTTACTTCAACCGCCTGGATCGATCATGCTTGAAGGTAGCTCATCCTGGCTCTGAACCAACTTCTGCTTTAACCTTTCATCTTTTATAGGTGAAACTAATACATATTTCAGTTATCTTATACATAATGAAGCTGACATCTTTCCTGATCCTATCACCGATTCCCTTCCACGCTTACTGTGAGATATAATAATACATAAGTTCCCTGTCATGTCACAAACATTCATTTTAGGCCCATATTTGGATCTAACTGCGCATATTCTGTCCTCTGTCCTTCTAGTGCTGATATTTTCCTTCACTTTCCCCCTTTCCGGTGACTCAGCTGATACCTAGATCTGCTTGTCGTCTGACAATTTGCTCAGACTTTCTACCTCTGCACGTATACAGTCTCTGAGGACTTAACAATTACCTGTTTCAACATTCTGGTACTTTTCAGCTGGCTGTATGATTCACCCTGGTATTTTCTCATCTCAGCTTAAATCACACTTGTGTTTGATTCAACACTGGATTCAAAAACTTCCTGATTATTTTTATGATTACTACACTGTAAAGATCAACATACTGTTTAAGAAAAATATACTGCCTGCTGTTGAAGCTGTTTGCTTATAGTAAGATTAAATGTAATCTCTTTTAGCAGCTGTTATCCGAAAACCTTTTTCTCCTACTAAAATCTGTCACGTGTGCCTTGGCTTGTATTATTTCTTCCTCTCCTATTCCATGGTCTGGGTCCTCGCACATTTCTGCTTCTGTGATAACTATTACCTCTCCCTCTGGCATCATAAGAGCTTGCTTGACCTCCTGACCTCTCCCTGACCTGATAGCTCAAACCTGTGAGGCCAGTGGAACTGGGATTCACTTGACACAAAGTACACTTTTCATGATTCAGCCTTCCGAAAGGAACTGTCGGTAAAGACTTGACGGAAAAAAAACTACTATTTGAAAGTCTGCTCAAGCAAAAGCCCTGAATAATATTTTACAAAAGATTCGACTGTAATGATCATAGACGGGGAAATATCTTTTCTTTTTCTTTATGAGCTTCTCAGAGCCGTCACTGAATTTTAATCACTGACCTCCATTCTTCATCTGCTGACATCTCACTCTTCTATCCCCTTTGCTACAATCAGATCAGAATAAGAAGAATCACTAATACCTCATTTATCCCAGGGAGAATTCAGTGTTGCCATAGCTCCTAATACAATAAGACAGTTTGAAAATAGGCACAAAACTCTTCACTTAACACACCAATTAACAAATAATCCTTCACATCAAGATAGAAACCAACCAATTAACAAACCAACCAATCAATCAACCAACCAATTATTCACCCATTTAATGTAAAAAAAACTGCTTTAAAAACCCAAACATAGTGCATTTGTTATGCTGCTATCAAAATACCTACAAAATAAGAACAATTAATCAGACATGTAGAGAAGAAGAGGAGATATAACCAGAAGCTGACCAACAGGGTAAATAATACCACGACAACTTACTAAGGAAACCGTGGAGCAAAGAGCCAGTCAGAACCAAGAAGAAGCTCAGACAGCTTGTGACACCTGCGTATGTTGACCGTACACAGCAGGCTCTCATATTCACTCAGAGAGGAATTAAGTTCCTTCTTCCTTTTCTTCTTTAAATGCACAGTGGTGGTGAGACTGTGTTGGCATTTGTGAAGATATTATGTATGACTTCATTTTTACTGGTGTTTCAAGTTCTGTACAAGAAACAAAGCAATGTTCTCATAAAGAAATATTATTTATAGGTCAACAAAGCATCTAATCATTTTCCTCCCAAAGCTTATTATTATTTTGTGGGTTTCCGATACAAAGTTGTGGTTCTTTTTCTCTTGTGCAGAGTTGCTGTGACATTATTAAGCACAGGTTGGACACTGTTAAAACAGTTATTTATAGGGTCATGACTAGGCCCATGTGAGGGTCTCCTGAGACAATACATTTCTCACAGGAGTTTGAAAAACAGCAGGGAGTCCACTTTAGCTGTTAGCCTCCAACAGTATGACTCAGCAGTGCACTATATCTCTCTTCTTGTGGGGAGGTTAATTACTGTAACCTCAGTTTCTTAGTCTCGACAACGAAAGAGTTGATGAAGTAATGATCCTGGAAAGTGTTGGTTCTGCCCTTTTTCAGTCCAAATGTGCAACATTTGCTTTTTAAATTGTATCCAATAAATTTTGAAACTAAGGAGACACCACAACACTGTTTCAATAAGATTTGAAAACTCCTTCTAATCTATGTTAGTCGTCACCTGAACAAGAAGTTGATGATTCTTGTTCAGTAATCAGGTTTTAAACGCTTCTAAACTCTACATGTGCAAATAAAGGCCATACTTTTGTCCCAGCTCAAACATAATTAGTTTTAGTGTTAGAGAGATCAGAGATCACTGTTTTAATGTGTAGCATTGTTACTATCTTTTGTTTGCTCTGTTTTAACGGGAGAAGAAAAAAGAAAAGCTGATGGAAGACTAAATTTTACAAGATAAAAAAATTAAAATGTATTCAACTTGGATCTAACATGAGATTGTTTAGCTGAACATCACAGAAGTAATTTGACAAATAATCGTCGGAGCCCTGCTGTTCTCATGACAGTCTTCAGATATTTTATTTTTATTTATGTAATCATTTATTTCTTACAGTGTTAAGGGTAAAGGTTTCAGACTTTCTATTATGTGTGCATGCAGGAGTATTGCCTTGTTAGGTAAAAATAATGTATCACTTGTTTTGGTAAATGTGAATAGACATGATTTATGTGCTTTAAATAGAGTGTCTGATAGCAGCCCACTGATGGCAGTTACAAGCTTTAAAAATAACAGCACAAAGAGTCGCCCTATTTATAATACAAGTCTGCATCAGCATCATCACAGAGCTCTGCTGTCACTGCTCCTTTGTGCTTTTACACTAAACCCTCAAGCCTGAACATGGCACACAAAATGAGACGTATTACAGCCGTGGTGTCTCAGTGCCTGACTTTACATTGCAATACAGTTTTGTCGTAAACTCTGATTCCAGCTTATGGCAAGACTTTATGCCACCATCTGTGGACCTCTGTGACATTTACATCGAAGGTGAAACATCACAGAGCACATTTTCATCCCTTTACAAAAGAGGCAAAAGGCAATCTTCTCCCTGATGCTTTCATTTGCTTTTGGAGTTTATACAGACATATTAGTGATAATTCCAGTCTGTTTCTTTACCAATGAAACTTCTCAGAGGAGCTGTGGGTGAAACTGTAAAGGCCTCACTGAAATCCCCCCATTGAGTGGACATCAATCATTTTAGCTCAAATTCTTAAAAATAAATTTCTCTTGATTTTGATTTCCAAGTTTTATACAAATGTTTATTACCCAGACATCCAGGCTGCCTCTCATTCATGCCTCGTTGGCATTCCCACAGGTGGCGCTTTAATGTCAGACAAACTTTCCGACCCTAACATTCATTTCAAACTCTTTCAAAGTCATTGTGAGGATACTGTGCCAGCTTTTCTTATTTCAGAGCGTTCTGCCTGCTCACATCAGAACTGCCCCTATTACTGCATCTGACCTGACCTCGTCTGGCAGGCAGCGCTGACTGGATAATGAACACAGGGTGAGTTGGGCCTGATCTGGTACCAGTTTAAGTCTCCTCGCTCAGGTGAAGCCTGCAGTGAAGCAGATCTCGTATCAGTCTCAAGAAGTATTTCACCCACCGTTAACAAGCACAGGGCACCAGAGAGTGCTCAGTCATCAACCATTTTTTCATCCACTGGGGACATGTTCCTCTGAACTTTTAATAACCTTTAAACTGCTATTTGATTGGAGGTCATGGGCCTGTGGGCAGGTACTCTCTAATGGGCTCATTTTCTCTCCTCCTCGTGGTGACATTTCAGGTCCTCACATGTCGCTCACTCTGCCCTCCCGCTGACTGTAGCTGTCTCGAACAGCCACAGAGACAAAGCTCCCGCTGAGAGAAAGCGTTCAGAGCCTCTGAAATTCAATTTCACTGTTAAGTGCTTGGATGTCATCCTCTCTGATAATATGCATTATTAACACTGCAGCAAATGTGTTGTTTTCCTTGGGATGTTTTTTTTTTTTACTATCTAGGAAATGGGTTTGTTGACTTGATTTTTTACATTTTAGAGGGTTGAAAGAATTTATTCAGTGAAGGATAAAGATAAACCAAACAATTCTCATTTAGTTTTCACAGTAAATGAGTGTTTTTCAGTGTGAATAAACACAAACACGGTCAGCTCCAGCAGTTTGGTGCCAGGGGCAAGATGAGTGTTATGTGCCTGTTGGGGGGGGGTGTGGGGGCACACTGCAGAACAATAAACAAACTAGCTTGCATAGCAGCTGTGGTTTCATTTGAACTCAGAGCTGACTGGACATACAGATATCTGACAGGGCTGATCATGCAGAGTTGACAAGAACAACAGTCAAACATCTGAAACAAGCAAAACCGATGACGAAACCTGTCTCACTGTTCACGGTGAATTTGATGGAAGACAAGAAGAAAGCTGTTTCAGTTTGAACAGTGACCTTGTTAACAAGCACTGCTGGTCTGTATGTATATGTGTGATGTATCTGAGGCTGTCACAGTTACAGTACAGGTTTGAAACAGGTTTATTTTCATTACAGAATAAAAACACCTGTGTTAAAACCAGAAAAGTGTTTATATCTGTCCACTCTCTAGAGTGTTGATTCCAGAGCATGTAAGCAGAGCGGAGTGGGAGCGAGCGGGGAGCATAGTGGACAAATTTCAAAAAGAGCACGGATCGGGATTTCTGGTTTTTTTAATGAATGGGGAGGCAGAGCGGGGGCGCCGACCTGCTCCATTTTCGCTCGTTTCCGCTCACGTCAAGGGTTTGGTGCATAGTGCTGCGGGTGTGAGCAGCTTTAAACTGGAGAAGCTCCTCTCTACACCTACAGCTCTGGTGGATACTTTAAGATTGCTGACTCACTTCTTCTTCTTCTTCTTCTTTATTTCTTTCCGGCAGCGTAGACGCAGCAAAGGCGTATTACTGCCCTCCACTGGTCCCTACTCATTTATTTTTAACTAGATCTTATCATACACTCCCGTTTCATGCAGGAACTGCGGCACTAGTTTGGTTGTCATTAGGTGGTTCTCGTTATGGCTGAGTAAAGAAAAAAAGAGATAATACCTCCACTCCTATCTCTGTCATTCTCAGAAAAAGGCAACGTCTTTCTGTTCTATATCTGTTGCATTCTAGGAGGACATGTTTTACTGTCTCTGGTTGCCCACACTGACATAATCCTGTGCCATGTTTCCCTATTATGGATAAATAATGATTTAGTCCACAATGTCCGATTCTTAATCTACTGATCTTAACTGCATCTCTACGAGGCTTGATGTTACAACAGCACCTACTTTCCACACTAGGTTGAATTGTGAAATAATGTGCTGACTCACTCATTTCGCTGTCAATCCAAAAGGGATTCCGCCTCAGACAGATCATCCAATCATCATGCAGAAGCCAGACATCGGGGCCCGCCCACTGTACCATAGACCAGACCTCCAGAAACGCTGAACGTCGGATGGGCGGGACAAAGCCCAGCATTTATCCAATGACCTTCCAGTTTCGCGCAGTGAAACAACCCACTCTCTGCTTCCACATGTAATCCTGTTGACGCTCAGCGCCCGTCTGTATAAATTACTGTGGGGCTGCGAGGATGAATGAGAAGGAAGTCGTGTCGGATTCCTGTGATAAGAAGCTGATTTTCAACAAAAGAAAAAGGCGTTCCAGGGCATATTTAATCAATGAAATGTGCACACTTCGGTACCACTTTTTTTCTTAGAAGGAGAAGCCGAGCAGTCCTACAGTCTTAGAGCAATTGCCATTGGACAGAACGTACAGGTGTAGTGTTCCGTATTAACAAACGATCAGGGAACACATTTTTTATTATCTCCCACCTATTTTGGGTCAAGATGAGATAAAATTCCTTATCCTGTCTTGATGTTGGGTCTCTGTTAATAAAATAATAAGATACTTTAACATTAACAGGTATCAACCTGCTAATGTTTTGTAAAGTAAAATTTTATACACTTTAGTGTCAAATGGGCTCTAAGTACACTTCTCGGGCGGCACCAGAAACTCTCTCTGGTGTTGTCTGGTCTGGTGTTGACAATGAAATGAAATGACCAGTACTTATATAGCGCTTTTCTAGTCTTTCTGACCACTCAAAGTGCTTTACACTGCTAGTCTCTTTCACTCATCCACGCCACGTTCACACACTGATGGCAGAGACTGCCAATCAGACTGTCAGTTGAGGCTACCACATTCATACCCATCCACACTTCACTGAACAACAGTGGGGGCAATTTGGGGCTCAGTGTCTTGCTCAAGGACACTTCGGCATGTGACTGTAGCAGCTGGAATCGAACTCACAAACCTTCGATCGAGAGCCGACAACTCTACCACTGAGGGTTTTGGTGTAGGGTTTTTTGAAGTGTTCAAAGCCTCACACCACCACTCCTCCACAGCAAAATGTCTAGTTTTGATTTTCCAGTGATTTTTTAAAAACATGAAACTACCAAAAGGAACACACTGCCTCATGTGTGGACAATGTGTGGAAAGCTTGGAAAAAGAGTAGATATAATGGAACTGAACTTACTGGACCCTGTGACCATGAGTGAGAAGGGCATGCAGTGGACATGAGAGCCTGCTGTACATGGGTTAATCACACAGGTGACAAAAGCTGTCTCAACTTTGGGGTAAACACTGGTAATATTCCAGATTCCAGGGCTACATTCCAGGGTGTTGGGACTGTTTATGCCTCATGGTGAAGACTGGCTGTCTGTGCTTCACTGTGTAGACTGTGAAGTGTAGTCTACACTCAATCTTAGAATATTAATGATCAGAGAGATAAACAGAAGCAGTATACAGCAGTGTCCAGTATCCATTGTGTACAAATGCCAGTTGTCACGTGTTTTTGAACGTTCTTTCCCACAGAATCACTGTGCGGTGACTGTTCAGCTTCAAACAGCGTTGTTTCTGCCATACTTCACATTAACCCTTTGCTTCAGTGCGGGGCCGTGGAGGTTCTTTGTCATATGACTGCTAGGCTACATTTAATTTGTGAAACAGAGTCATGCAACAGCTCCTAAGGCAGAAGTCTCTTGAAAAAAAAAAAAAAAGTTTGTGGAAAAAGTGATGGAAGAATAAAAATAAAAAGTAGTGAGCGGAATATAACTCAAAGAAACAGAGTAAAGATTTCTTCTTCACCAAAATACTCAAGTAAAAGTAAAAAGTATGTTACATCAAAACTACTCGGACAAGTACAATTTGTTTTAAAAGTTATCCAAATAAATCGAATGGAGTAATTGTAGTGCTACTACCTACCTCTGACTGCCCAGTATGTTTAAGTATGAGGTCCAAACAACAAAGAGGGAAAACTCCCCTTATACATCAGACTGAGAGCCACCCACCACTCAATGCATGTGCTGAAGACGATCATTTGTCAGTGGCTCTTTGCCATCTCTTGTTGTCCAATTGTGTACTTGGCAGGCAGCTACAGAACTTGGCTGTGCTAAGAGGAGGCTTTCGGTCCAACTTTTCCTTGACTGACCAGAGTAATGCAGCACATATGGCGATGGAAGCACCATTGATACCCAGAGAAGCTGTCTTTCTTGGGTTTGGAAGCATCACTTGGCCAAGATCAAACCAAAACTCTGTGTTTGTAAAAAAAGAAACAACAAAGCCCCAATCAGTGAACAGACCAAAGCTGATTCACTGGCCCGGAGCGATGAACCAAGAAAGGGAGAGGGATCATGAAAGCAGCTTTTTTACTCAGCACTCCACTTCTAACAGAAAAAAAACCCCAAAAAACTTTGTAACATCCCAACCCAGGGTTTCATGCTGTCCTCTTTGTTTCTCATTTCTCAGTTCTGTGCCATCACTTTGACTTTGGTTCAGTCTGTTTTATGGACAAATAAACAGACTTTGCACTTCTGACCAATTATCTGCTTGGCCTGGCTCTAAATGGGGGTATTTATGGCCTGTCCAATTAGTGGCCCAGAACAGAGTGATGGAAGGAAGTAGCGAAAGGTTCAACTATGGGCTGTAATGAGTGCTGGTTGGCAGACTTTGCAGGTACTTCTTTAAAAACTTGGTACTTCCTTTCTGAAAGGTTAAGATACTTTGGTTTTGAATGAGTTTTTGCTTTTTATATTCTTCATATGTTTGTTATTGTTTGATGTCACACATTGATTTCATAAACACCAGTATCATGATTCAGTGGAGATAAATAATGTTATTATGTGGGGATTTTTTGACACAAAGCTGGATACAAGAGCAGGATTTTGGGTGAATCTTGAATGGTTCAGCTTACAGTAATGCTGCGGTGTTGAGCAACGTGTCTTATCACAAACATTGCATCAGCAACTCAGAGAGCTTTTCAATTGAGACAGTTATTGGTCCATTTTCCCTCATGCTATAGTGATAGTAGAATACTTGTTAGTTTGGAAAAGGATCAGTCTGACCATAAGACTCTGTGACCAACAGTGGTGGGCAACTTACTTCTTAAATATAATACATTATTACCAGTTACTGTAATTTGAAAGTTAGTAATGTTATAATAATACTGTTTCCATAATGCATTACACTACGAATAAGTTACTTCTGTGCTACTTTCACTAAACTAATCGCAGAGGAATAACTAGCGAGAGCGGCAAATTGTTTCAAAAAGTGAGGAGGACAATAACTATCAGCAAAAGTGACTTTTGAGAAGTGCTGGGGACCATGACTTTTGTTGGTGTCACTTGAGGCAAGACTTACACAAAATGTATTTGCAGTGTAAGTTATTTTATGTTTCATCAGAGGAAAAGGTAACCAGTCGAAAGTTCTCAGAATTTTCTCTAAGCCCTAAGCCTTAAGCCTAAGCCTGAGCCTAAGCCTAAACCTAAGCCTGAAAATAACAAGGAAAATAACAAGGGTCACAATGGCTTGTACATGAAAGATTTATGTGTTGCAGATAAAAGGTTTGGACAAAGAGCCTTGACAAAAAATTGGGAGGAACAATCCCCTAAACTGACAGTTATGATGACTAGCATTCAACAATGCTAAAATGAAGTTTTTTTGGGTTTTTTTTACAGCTGATTTTATATCCAGTGGAGGTTGGCGTGGTATTAGGGATGGGTAGCACTGGGGATTTTGATGACGAGGTGTAGAAGTGATGTATACAAACTAATGTGTCTGGAATGAAGTATCTTGACGTTAATGATGCTCAAAAATTGGTTGTAAAAAATGAAAAGAAAAAAAATACTTTTTCAGCTGCATTCATCCTGATGTGGACTTTAGCCACATAAAATTTAGTGCTGTCAAGCGATTGAAAATTGTGGTAATTAATCTCTCTTTTTTATCTCACTGAAAATTGCTGAGAAAGGTCCTTAATTTGTGGCATTTTCATTCAAATACATTACATTATTATCCAAAGATAGGTTTGACAGTCATTTGTTTCAACAGACTTTAACAGATGCAGTCCTAGCACTTCACATTCTGCTGTATTTGAGACCAGCTCCAAGTGTTGCCCGCAAACTTCAGTTTCGATCACCAGAGGGAATACTGTTGTGTTTCTTGTCAATCTCCATATAATTAGAAAATAAGAAAAAAATGTCAAATATTGTCTCCATAGAAAGTAATGTATGTTGACACATCACATGGTGGTTTGTATTATGAGTCATTGGATGCAGTTTACAACATCTCCATTAATCCCTTAGCTTTGCTCAGGCTCAAAGAGTTGCTAAAGTCTTGGCTGCTAACGTTAGCTGTAGCTGCACTCGCGACTGGGTGCTTTGCTTCTTTACAAAAAAGACACAGCATTTTGATTTTGTCAATTGGGTCGTTGGGTAATCTTTGAAATGTGAATTTTCCATTAATTCAACCGTAAACTCACTCATGCTCCGCCATTTTCATGACTTCCATCTGCTGCCCAGGGCAGCTCTCTACTGCTCCTCAACTTGCCCTCCCAGCTACAGTGGGAGCCAATCAGCTTATGATAAAGGAGCCCAAATAATGGCAGCCAATCAGTGTCCACTTCAGGTTGTGAATGACATTGTTGTCCAACCCCAACAACTCAGGCACAAGGAGCTCAATGTATTGAAATGGATTTTATAAACAGGAAACTTGCACACAGAAACAGTGGAGTTAGAGATTAAAAATTAGATTAATGCGATCAAAAAACATAACGTGCTAAAAATGACTGGGATCAATCAATTGGAACAAATGCCATAATCTCACACCCCTGATAAAAACATGACATTTTCTGAAACGAGAGACTTTAATGTTTCAAATGAGGTGTCACTAGTGAATTTTGACCTTATGGTTCTACAGTTATATGCTCTGAAATGTAGCATGGTGTACAGAGTTGAGGAAATTAAAGCTGCAGGGACCCATTTATGGTCACATGCAGCTTTAATTCCCTCCCAAGTGTTGTTGACAAGAAGTGCACTGAGACACAGTGAAAAAATACCAAAGTTCATGTACTGCAAAATTCTTGAATGCAAAATCCTCTTTTATTTTCCAACCATCAAGCTGTATTTTAAACATAAAATAGATTGCTGAGGTTCAGCTCCCTTTGATAAGGTCAAATGCTGTTTTGATCAGCAACAGTAAATTAATTTTGATGTAATTGGATGATTCAAGCAGTCACATTAGATCTTTGCTGTTGTTTGGGGAATTTGAAAGAGATGTAATATGCAGAGCTGAAAAGGCCAAGTGAAAAAGTCTGTCTGGTCTCTGATTAAATACCAATATAAATGGCTCTTTACTTAAAGGCAATATCTCCAAAATCAATTCAATTTCTGTTTCTTTACAGGTCAATTGCTTCAGAAACTGTGCTTTTATCTCCCAAATGAAAGTTGTCACATCGCTAAATAAGTAATCATTTAAACCATTTACCAAGTATGTAGAATCATATTTTTACTGTCCATATTAAACCTTTACAGTTCCAAACAAGACTCAACATCCCACAGCAAACAGAAACATGTTTACTCAAAGAAAGAAACACTTTTTTGCCTTATAATCTTTCATATTCTAATAACTACTTGCGAAGTTAAGTGGGAAATCTGAAAAGTCAGCTCCCACTCTTATCAGCATTTCTTAAATCTGAAGAATAAAACATTATGACTTCCTGAAAAGGACTGGTGAGGACCTGATTTCCCCCTCAAGTGGTTCCTGTGGGATCAGAAAAGATCTGTGGCACTAAAATGCAACACTAAAAGTGTCTGCCTCAGTCGTATTTCTGTATGAACAGTGTTAAAGACCCCTATGCACCTCCCTTTTATACACTCTTGTCTGTCATCTCCACTTGCCTCAGCTCCTTTTATTTCATCCTCTTTCCTCTCTTTCTCGCTCACAAACTCACCGGATCTCACAGCAGATATCCCCTCAGCAGCCCTCTTATCAGGACTCTTTCAGTTGTGTGGTTGGAAATAGAAAGGGCTGCTTGGCAGGGTGCTGGGCTGTTGTTACCGTTGAGTTCCTGATAAGGATGAAAAAAAAAAAAGCTGCTCAGCCCGTATGGACATCAAAATGAAAGTGCACAAAGTGAGTATTATACTTTTCTGACTGATACTGAAGATAAACGTTTCTATCCAAAGTTCAGTCAACATTTAATCAAATGGCCGAGAATCCTACATCAGTAAAAACTTTTTGGCTTCAAGGAAAAACCTGAAAGAGGCACAGAATGACTCTTTCACTCATTTCTTATTATGTTGTGAGACTCTTTGAAACCTCACACAGTCAGAAAGCGCAGGATAAATACTGATTTTTGTATGCCAAAGCCAAACTGTATAATCCTGTCTTATTGCTGAATTATTCACTTTTCCTTTTATAATCGCTACATCTTCCAACAGATTTGCTCTCTGAGTAAGTGGAAACACATTGCCGGATGCTCATTTTTATTTCACATTTAAGCTTTGTGCTTTAATCTCAGCCCAGAGGCCTGCTTGACACTAGTGTAAACACAAGTTTCAAAACGCTTGAAAAATACCTCAGCTGTTCTGTCTGAGAGGCCTGTTATGTATTCATCCATGCCAGGTGAACTAGTACTGCCTCAGCTTTGATGCAGTATCTCCTTCCTTTTTTTTTTTTTATACAAATTGCCCTCTTAAGCACCGTCCCCCTTCAAGTGGCTTTTGACCTCCACACAGATCCCTTTTGAATGCTCCCACACACACACACAGGAGTAGATTTTAAATTCCTGTTTACTGCCATCCCAGTCTCCAATCTGGTCCACTGATTTAGAGAATTTCATGTATTTTGAACACTTTCTAAAAGCAGCACTTACACCTCTCTTGTCTTTCTTCTGCTCCTTTTTTTTTTTTCAAAGACGGGTTCTATGCTCTCTTTCAGGCGTTATCTGCAGGATATTCAAGTGGCCAAATACAGCCTAAGGCAGCCTCTGAGTGTCCCAAACATAATCAACATACATGAACAACATGGAAATAATCCTACAGCACAGGGTCTGATTCACTAAAGGATGGAGTTAGTTTGACATCATCTATTAAACATGTAACCCTGGCTAACACTTCAACCATTTGCATAGCTTAACTTCTCACAACACACATTTTCAAAACACTGTTGGACAATCCTTATCTCAAGACTTTAGGTTTAACAGAGGCAGATTTTTTCATACAAGTGTGCATTCATATTTGATGTGTCTATTCAAGCACATTCATTAACATTTCAACATTCATGTGAAGCTTGCCTTTAGTGAATACAAAAGAAAGAAAGAAAGAGTTGAATGATGATAATAATGGCTGACCTACTCAGGTCCTCAAATCTGGGCCATGCAGGAAGATTATTGAACAGCCCTGCTATATTTGGACTATTCTAAAGAGGTTAGTTGAAGTTGGATTTTGTTTGAAATTTATATCTTATTTGGCAACCACTTTTACCATACTCATGTTGCACCAGATCTGAGAGGCACATTTAATAAAAAGACAGCCAACTTTCGCATGATACTTTCTAACTTTCCCAAAATACCATTTCGCTCCTAAAATTTGCCACTACTGAAACAGAGTTATATAAGAATAAAAACAATTATATCAACCTTCTCATATTTTCTCAATGTTCCACACTGTACAGAGTATTTCTAAAAAATGATATATGTGGTATCTGTATAAAAATTAACATAAATGACTTTTCAACAGAATTCAGTATTCATTTTTCCTAAAAACATCAAGATTTGAATACTACCTTTCCTTGTAAAATGTATAAAATTAACCATATTGACTCCATAAGTCATCATTGTTTAAAGTAGTCGTATAGTACACCATTTTCCATCATAAAATCTTTTTGAAGATGAAATACATTTACGTTTTGGTTGTGACCATACTGTTGCTGAGAATGGCCTCATAATCACTGAACTCTTTTTTGTTATAATTTAATATAATACCCCTGAAACATATTCATTAATCTTTTGATAATTAACAGTAGTTTCTTTCAGCCTTCATATAAAAAATAAACTTACATTATCATACTTGTCTATGGGGACCATACTCTGTTTGCCTCTAAACCAAGGCCTATACACCACCCACAGAGTCTGAGTAGTAGTCTAATGAGTACCATAGCCTACAAACCTCTGGTATGGGTACAATGACTCAAGTATCTGTTATTGGGGCCATGCTCTGTTTGTATCTCACATCCCCCATCACAGTGGGTTCTCTGTATTCTTTAATGTTCATATCTACCAGTTTGAGGAATTTTGAAACTCAAAGCTCAATTGCTGGGACCTAACTAAACCTTTGTACAAGGACAATTTCAGCTCAGAGAAAAACAAACTGCAGTCACCCACAATCAGTACAGGCATTCAATACTTTTAACTTATTGTGAAGGGATGAATAAAGGCTCTTGGTTGATATTTTTATAAGCTGTGAAATGCAGATTACATCTTTTAGCCAAAGTAGACTGAATTTATTCCCTGCAGAAGAGAGTGATGTGAAATTAAGTCCTTTCAGAATGTATTCCATTTAACTCAAGCAAGTCCACACATTTAGCAGCAAACACTGCTCGTTTATCTTTCCAAATGCATAAGTGGAAAAAGGAAAGAGGAATGCTTGTTGAGTGTATTTTCTTCACTTTCTTCCTTATTTCAAATCTCTCATTCCAGCAAGAACCTTTTCTGTCCCTGAGGGAAATCTGTTGTATTGTATGTCAGTGGGAAGATCAGCGGCACAAGAGAGGGTCGATGTATAGAAAACTCATCAATACAGCAGCACAGAGAAGTTAAATGGTATTTTATCATTCGTGGTAGCACCAGTGTCACTGGCATGCTGTAAAACTGAGTGTTAGAGAGAGGAAAGGATAGATAAGAGGAAAGGACAGATGAAAGGGAAAGATGATACCTTTTTCAGGCCAGCAGACAGCAGCCTGCCAGATCCTGATCATCATCTCTCTTTCTCCTGGGGGTCAATTCAAAGATTTTTCCCTTCAGATACTTTATTTTGGTTGAGATTCAACCCCCAACTGTCTCATCCATGGGGACGTGCCCTTGAGCACATGCCACACTGCTCCTGGGTGTCTTGGCTGAGTGAATAGTCATTGGAGAGTAGAGACACTTTCTTTTTGTTTGCCAATTGTCTCCTGCTCTCAGGTAACTGAAAAGACTGTGAGCCTTTTTTTCTGTCTGTCAAACACAAGACCACTGTGGCTCAGCTGAGGATGAAATCCTGCAACTTTTTACCACAGAACCATGTGCAAGTTAAATTCTTCTTTAAACATAAAAGTGATAGTTCTCAATCAGCAGCACTGATTTTGTATCTACACAGGATTCTCAGCTTTAACTTAAAGAGTTTACAATCCACACAGTCAGCTTTCTTGCTGAAATAAATGTTATCACAATTAGTAAATACAATTCTTTTGGTTTTTATAACTTACCTAAATCTGAGTTGTATTTTTTTTTTTTTATTACTTTATACCAACATTATATTATCTGATATTATCAGATATGAAGTAAAGAGGCTTTGTTCAACCCTGAAGGGGTCTCATTCAGCTTATTCCCAGCTACTGTTAATTTCAGTGTTAGGAATAACATTATAAAATACACCACCTGAAACTTAAACACAAACAAAATGTAAGGTTTTTAAAACATGGATAAAAACGACAAGACACAGGAACAGTTTCTTTCCACAGGCCATCACACCGATTAACAAATGCTTTGTCTTATGAGCAACTACAGCCTATTTGTGTGTCTCTTCTTTTCACATTTTCTCCATTTTTGTAAAAGAAAAAAAACTAAAAATATTGTTTTCTTTCTTCTTTTTTTTTTTTTTTTTTTACTATTTGTAAATTACTTAATCTCTGTTATTTGTATATTTAACATTTAATGTTTATTCATTATTGTTTGTACATAGAGAGTTCAGTTTAAGCAGATGTCAAATCCCTTGTATGCCTGTTAAAGAGACTTGACAAAGCCTATTCTGATACCAGGCCAGCAAGATGTTTATACACACCAGGTCAAAATCTTAAGACCAGTCAAAAAATTGCATAAATTCACGTAAATAAATGTCTTTGGACTAAAAAATAATTTTTAAAATAAGGTCGTATAGGTAAGCACTGAAAGAGGCAGAGACGGAGTTTAAAACAAGTTAAAAACATTTGTTAAATTAAAAAAGGTGAAACTCAAAAACTTTGAGAAACTTCACCAAGGACAGAAAGAGATAAAGTTAAACAATTACGAACAAACAAAACACAAACAAAGATTAATTTTATCCTCACAGTGGTTAAAATAAGGCCTTCTACAAAAGTTAAAATTGTGTAAAATGTTCAATAAACCCCCAATGTAAAGTAATTAACGAAATTAAAGACACCCAGAAAAACTAAACTAACTTGAAGTAAGCTGAGGCCACGCAAACTAGTGGACTCAAAGAAAACAGAATAGCTAAAGAAAAAAAGAAAAAAGCAAACCCAGTTGGTAGTTAAACGATGCATGACATTTTGTCTGCTATTCAGGTTCATCTGAAATCAGCCTAAGAAGCTCTCACTAAAAGTGTCATGCTTCGGGGCTAGGTTTATTACAAATTTGAACAATAGAAGAAACTTTGATGAAGACAACATTTACTTCAGTCTGTATTTTCTGTGGTCAACAGTTCAAAACAAAGATGAATGGGATAAGACAAAACAAACAGGAAGAACAGACGTGTCCCAACTGAGCATCACTTTTGCAGCACTGAGAAAACACGCTTTAAATACTGCATAACCACATCAGACAATGCAAACACATCTTTAAACAACAAAGTGTCAGCAAGAAATGCAGTCTCATTCTGAAGTAATGCATGCACATGTGCGTGTCTGTGTGTGTGTGTGTGTGTGTGTGTGTGTCTAAGTGTCTGTCTGATTCTCCTTTTCCCTCTTTCTTGAAATCAGCCATCTGTCAGTGAAAGAAATGAGCTGGAATGTACCGTTAGCTCGTTAGAGAATTGCTGTATTAGTCTCTTAATTGTTCCGCTGCAGTTGGCTGTGTATTGGTATTGGCTTGTGTTGATGAGATTTGCAATAAATCTTTTTTTATGTTGCAATGCATGTGCTGTTAAATTGACGGAGATGTTGTCCTGTGTTTCCTTAATTTGCATGTGTTTTCCTCATTTGCAGTGTTTAGCCCCTGGGGCCATCATACGTATTATGAGAGGCACAGTGTATTGTAATAAACTAAAAATTACTCTTTGGCACATTGAACTTCTTGGTAAATTTGTTCTTGATTGAAATAAATGTTCATTTTTCAGACAGGAGCAGAGTTATTTTTTCATGAGTGGAGTTTCACTTTTGGTAAAGTTGTGCTAAGGTTAAGTCACTAGTTTTGTCTCTCAGGCTGATCAAGTTAAGTTTGCATCTGCAGAGGGATGTCTGAATATGAGTCATTGCCTTAGAAATTAGTAATCTTTCCAGTTGTTTCCTCTTTTTTCCTACTGACAAGTATGTGATTAGAATAGAATAGAATAGAATATTCTTTATTGATCCCCCATGGAAGAAATTATTTTGCTCCGGCAGCTCATGACGATCATAGTGCAAAAATGCAATAATAAAATAGAGTATGAAGGGTAGACTTAAGATAATAACTTAAAACTTAGAAATTTAGAAAGAAATTAACATAAATCAATTTAAATAAAACAACAGCACAGATGTCTAAAATGGACGATGAAAAGTGAAAAGTGCCCGTCTTAAATCAATGACTGCATGGTTAACACAAGATAAGGATACTATATGGGTGGACATGGAACAGAGTGATGTTCCAAAGAAACTTGGATACAATTCCATTCATGAAGAGAAATGTGTGGAAGGACAGTAGAATAAATAACCAATGGGTTAAAACCACCTTAAAGTATGGTGAGAAAAAAGTGAAACCTCCCAATGACCATTTCCAGAGCAATGAAGAGCTCACAAAACTTGGCTGACTTGGTTGTCCGTCGGTCGCGTGAGTGTGTTGTGTGGGGTAGCAGCTATCTTTACTTCTATCCATAATATTAGCACTAGACCTTGACTAGATTACAGCTCTTTTGAAAGTCTGATTCTTATTTCCTCTCATTTGGCTACTAAAAAACCTATTTTGTTTACAATGGTGTATCGATACAGGGCGTAAATGAGCCCACCCATCGTTTTAATCACACTTTAGATCTTGTTCTTACTCAAGACCTGGAAACAGTCAACTTAGTAGTTTCCCGCAAAATCCTCGTCTGTCAGATCATTACTTAGTTACTTTTGAGTTTTCCCTATTAGACTCTATTCCATGTCATAAAATATCTTAGCTAGAAGCCTATCTGACAGAGCTGTAGCTAATTTCAAAGAAGCTCTTCCTGCAGCGTTCAAATGAACGAATGGTTCATTTGAACGAATCATCTGGGTGAACGAACTGAACCGAATCACTTTCTTGAAAAGATTCGTTCATTTATGAACTGCAGTGCGCTCCCCTCTCCTGTCTCTTGTCTCTGTCTCTCTTGACCGTTCGGGTCGCCCAAGCCCCCCCCCACCCATTTTTGTCAATGATAGTAAAGACTCAACAAACAGGACAGAGTTGGTCAGAAGTCTGGTGTCACTCAAGCCCGCCCCTACATCTCCCTCTTGTGTCACCAAAATTGATAAAGTAGTGAATATTTAGGTTTCGCAAAAATATATTTGAGCTTATTATGGCTGCTGTCAGTTTGCAGAACAGCTTATATATCCATAATTACTCAGCTGAATGTTTTAAAATCAATTCTGATGGTCTCAATAAACGTTTAGTTCATGAATGAATCATTGACGGACTGAGAGGGAGACACAGCTAAGTCACTGAACTGGAGCTCCAAATCAGTGATTCATACTAAACGTACTGCAGTTACATACATCCAGTACGCGAACGAATCGCGAAATGAACTGAAGCTCTTTGCCAGCACATCCAGTACGTGAATGAATCGGGAACTGACAGATAGAGAGAGACTCAGAACGGACTAAACCCCTGGACTGGTCCTGAAATTGTAGATAACGTATAAATATCAAATACCGTAACCTTTTTGATAATATTTTCATACTTTAAAGTCGATGATTGTAATGTTGTACTGTGTCTTATGTACAGAGATATAGTCTATTTTATTTATATTTTATTCCTATTTTATATTTTGCACTGCATGCTCTTTTTGCACATCTGTTGAGCTTATTTAACTAGATGTTTAACTGTGTGTACATTTTTTTCATGTCACTCCTGCTTTGGCAATGTAAATTTACATTGCCATTTACAAAGCTTTATTGACATGAAAAACATATGTTAATGTATTGTAGCACCCTGGCCATTCCCAAGGGATTGCAGTAATATTCTTGTACAACATGTGTTTGTTGTTAATTCTAGCTGGTTCTGCGTTTTATTGAGTAGTTTTCATTCTTTGGGTTATATTTGAGTATTAGTCGACCCAGTGGTGACTTGGATTATGTTTCCCCCTCCAGTAGAATTTTCTGATTTTTTGGCCTTTTCTCAGAAAATATGAATAATAACACAAAAACGTTTCTGTCACCCATGGTTAGAGGTTGGGTGAAGACATTTATTAACAAACAACTTTTTTTACTCTTTTAAAATCAAAATGGCAACAGAAACTTCAAAAATGACCATGCTCATTTTTTTATACACACACTGATTACAAGTAAATAGATCACAGGTGAGGATGGTTACCTTTAGGAGACATTCAAACACATTTGTGTTCACTTTTGTGCATTTATTAGACCAAAACCACCAGAGTTGTGTAAACTTCTTAACTTTTTCAACATTTTTGAAGTTTCTGTTGCCATTATGATTTAAAAAGAGTAAACTATTTTTTTTGTTCAACAAATGTCTTCACCCAACCACTAACCATGAGTGACAGAAAGGATGTTGTGTTATCATTCATATTTTCTGAGAAAGGGACAAAAAATCAGAAATTCTGCTGGGGGTGTAAACTTTTAGGCACTGTAAATCAGGTAAAGTCAGAACACCATCACATGCCTCTCCTACAGGAAGACTGCAGTAAATCGGAAACTGAAACTTGTCAGGGTAAAAGGAAGTGTTCCAGTCACAGGAACTTTCTGCCTTTTTTTTCCTTCTCATGGTAATGGTGAAGGTTTCCCAGTGCAGTGGGTGGTCTGCAATTCCTTCAGGCAACTGTTTGATATTACAGAGAAATATGACAGATAAATAAAGGTTCATATGTCCAGCATTTAAACAAAAATACATACCTGTTCAAATGGAAAGCAACAAGTTAAGAGCCCAACTACAAAGTAACAGCTATAAAGTGAAGCCCAGGCTCTGCTTCTCTGCCAGGAGCTCATGTGGAAATGACATTTCAGGCATCTGACATCTCAGAATCCTTCTACCTAAAAATAAAGCTTCAGAGACCTCACAGTGATTCTGTGTCGCTTTCCTGTATTCTTACTTTTTGTGGGCTACAAGGTTTGTTTGAAGCTTATTACACAACATTGTTTAAATATCAACAGATATTATGGAAGAGCAGCGAAGTCAATATCCTCTCCATGAATCTATGAACAGACCTTATCTTCCTATGATATGTGCCTTGAAATTATCATTTTTATTGCTGTTTGGTGTTCCACAGCCTCTTTGAAGCACAGTGGATTTCTATTTTTCTGATGCCTTCAATCACTGACATTTCCAGCAAATATGACAGGGTTGTCTTACAGGTCTTTCCCTCTTATTGCATGTCTGAAAATATGTTTATTTACTTGCGGCAGACTTTGTACAGCTACTTGTAAAGTCAACATCTCTTTGGTACTCAACTGCCTCTTCACTTTCCTCTTTCATCTACATCACATCTTCCTCCCTCTGCTTGTGAAGGGATCTTTGATGATTTTGACAGCCCACCCTCTTGTGTAACTTCCATAGACCTTGTTGCCATCTAACTGAGTAAATAATGCGTAGATTCAGAAGGCTGGTGTAGGACGTGCGACACGTACAATTAAACCTCATTTTTAAACATGATAGAAAACAATAACACATATGAGTAACCACAGACACACACATACACACACAGAAACATACACACACACACACACACACACACACACACACACACACACACACACACACACACAGATGTTCATTTCCAAGTGTTTCAGAGCATGGATTTGCTGTACAGCTCTTTTTAAAGGCTTTGGATGTTGTTGTTGAGTTACTGATGGCTTTGGTCTAACTTTTGAAACTTGTCTGAACTGAAGTCATAAGGTTGTTGAAGACTGTCATTGCTCATTTCTTTCCACATTTCAGCCTCCTGGCTTCCTTTGCTGCTGCCTTGCTGTGTAATGTTGATGTAACTTTGAATCTGCCCTGTCAATCTTCCTCCTTCTTTGCACCATTAACATTTTTATTTGACACGCTTACAGACTGGAGCATCTGTCATAGTGATGCAACCTTGCAGAAACTTTTTCGGCATGTTTAAAGCATGACGACTGAAATATTAATGCATTAGGGAGCATCTGGCTTTAATCATTTTGGTTATGGCATTTTTCAGAATGTGCTCCTGATTATATAACCCATCCAAGGAAAGCATAAGCGTGAAAGTATCATGTAAATCTGTTCTCGCTAGATGCAGCAGAGAGGGTTTAAAAAATAGAAGCCATCTCAGACCTCATGACTTTGAGTATTGAAACCATTATGTTCTTCACCCAACATGTCTCCAAGGACATGGGCTCTACTTTAAGTGCAGACTGAAATATCTCAGGATGTACAGAATAAGTAGTCTCGGAAATATGTTTGTTCATGTCTTCTTTGGGGGTTTATTTAAAGATCATCCATCTCCAGGTTACATATTAGTTCTTTAAAGGGAAAAAAAAGTTTAAAAAACTTGAACTTTTACTTTCAATGTTGTGAGAAGATGCTAAAGCCAGCTTGTGAGCATGGTGAACATCTTACTGTCATGTCAACAAATGCATATCTATTTTCATGGGTATATGCTTGTCTTCTTGTTTTTTTACCCAGTTGTGTTCTTTTGTCTCTTTTTTTTTCTACCCTACACAGGCTAAGTGTCACTTGTTTTTTTATTTCAATAGGTTTTTTGGTGACCAAAAGCCAATCACAGCGCACCCAGTGTGCAAGTGACTTTGTGTGTTGATGAAAGCGAGTGTGAGAAGCTATCCCAATTGGCTATGATAACAGCAATAACACAGAGAAAGAATGATACAATATATGCAGGATAAAGCATTTGCCTGCAGGAGGTTAAGTGTACAGCTTTTGAGTTTCTCTCTTGCAATGCTGCAGGTAATCACTGTTTTTTACTGTCTACAGTGTGTTTGCGAAGCCACAACTGTTAGCTGTTAGCTCCAGTCAGTGGCAGTGAGCATGTGCTGCAGCTGGTACTGAGCCACAGGGGAGGAGCTCAGGAGGATGTTGTGTGTAAACAAATGCAACTTATCAAAAATCCCTGCATACTTCACCTTTGAGTGAAAACAATTGATATTGTGCATTTTATTGATTTTTATTTTTTTGTGCTTGTTGAAACCATGTTTTGAGATTATGCCTGTATGCAAGTCTCTAAGTTTAAGTGTTGTTAATAAATGGCTTATAATAACACATGAGAGTCAGAATTTCAAAATCCCTGTTGACATCTAACACTTTTTTTTTCTTTTTAACAAAATCACAGTGGGCTCTCTACCACTTCAGCTCAGCAAGTTTTCTGGGGGGGATCAAGAGTCATTCAGATAAAATTAGAAGATCTGGGGCAGTGGTCGTCTCGAAGTCTTCTCTTCACAGTTGAAACAGAGACTTTCTTACTACGAGCACTATTAAGCTGTGCTTGAAGCTGTTGTCTTGTGAGCCGCCTATCACACAAACTGTTGACTCTCAGAAACTTGTCCTCTGATTCAGTTGTGGCTTTGGGTCTGCCAGACCTCTTCCTGTCAAAGTTTGCCCCAGTTTCTGACTTCCTTTTGATGCTGAAGGAAACTGTACTCACTGACACCTTGACTTTCTTTGCAATTTCTCTGTAGGAAAGACCTACATTTTTCAGTGTTATGATGGTCTGTCTCTCTTCCACTGTTAATTGCCTTTTTCTTGCCATTTCTGTAGCAACACACTACTTTCTGCAGTACAATACTGTTCAACTGATGCTCACGAGGGTATGGTACCACATTGTGTTCAAACACTGCTTTTATGCTGACAGAGGGGCTTGTTAGTAATCAAGCAAACTTGGAACACCTGTAGGAATTAGTAGCAGCAGCTTTTTAAGGCTTGGTCACCCTCCGTTGCTGCAGGACAGCCATCAATTGTTAACCCATTTTGTGTAATTGTTCTGAAATGTACTCTGTTTTTCAGTTTTGGGTAACCTTACTTTTTATTTTACCCTCTGGTAGTTCACCACCTACTGTTGGATCATTTCAAGCTACTGATTGGACTTGAGTGACTTGAATTGCAATAAATAAGTGGAAAAATTGGGGTGGGGTGGTGTACATATATATACATATATAAATATATATAGGAAGTAACAAGCCTTTTGGGAAAATGTAATGAGTATAAAGTTGCGATATTTGTCTTAGAAATGTAGAGAGTAAAAAGTCATCAGAAAAATAAACACTCCTAAAAGTACAAAGTACCTTAATATTTTACTTACGTATAGTAACGATGCACAAATACTTTGTTACTTGCCATCACTGTTCCTGATATATGATGTTATTGTAAGTCACTTATATCTGTCTTTCCTAATGTTACAGTCAGCCTCTGCTTTCATACACAGTTTTCTCTTAGCTGACCTTGTTCAATGTGAGTCACCCTCAAAACAGTTTACCACTGCAAGAGACTCAACATCCTGTGCACCACTTTTACTGTGCAAGCTCTATAACAGTGGTGCTGGAAAAGGCAACAATCATGTCAGGTTTTGCAAAGGGAGTTGTTTGGGTGTCTGGGGTTCCTTGACATCCTGTGTGAGGAAATGATTATAGCTAAACTGTTTTGTCCTCATGATTATAACACTACCCTTTTCCTTGCCTTGCAGTCATGAGAGCAAAATTATTGTCTGCTGTACCATCTCTAAAATAACTGGATTCAGGCCTTTATGGGGTTTATAAGTGGCTAGACGGCTATAAAACTCCAGGAGAGTTGAGTGGAGAACTGTTGGTTCAGCAAACTTCCTGAGCAAAGTGAATTAGTCAAAGTTTTACACACACAGGCGGAGACATTTACTCTGTGAGCAAAGTTATGACCCAACTTTATAAAGACATATCATCAAAAACAAAGGCCTTATGCAGTTGTACTGACCCAACAAAGTGTCCTTTATCAGCCCTGATGAAAGCTCAATACACAAAACTACTGATATTTATGACCTTGTTAAGCTATTCGCGGCCTGCAGCTGGGCTGCTGACAGTACTTCTCCAGTCAATCTATTTGCACTTTGTGCAAGTTTCCCACTTCCACTTCATGTCTCTGAATTTAAAAGACCCCTGGGGGAAAGGTTGAAGTACTTCCACTACTGATTTAACTCGAGACAAAGATTGTTGGTCTGAAGAAATAACTTTGTAATATGAACATACACTCTATGACTACTTCAGACTGTACTGAGAATTTTTCTGGTGTGCTGTCCAAAGTGTTGAATGCCATGTCATGCTGGATGGGCAAGTCAAGTTTCCACACACTCTGGAATGCCACAAAACATGGCTTTCCCAAATAATTCGTGCAATAGACTGCCCTCGTGTACATCTTTTTCTTCTCTCAGATAGGGAACATGTCTGCAGCAATCAGAAGCACACACATTCTTTGACTTTTCATGCTGTGAGCACCTCAAAAGGAGTAATAACAAACACTATGGCCAAATAGGATCAATGTATGACTCGTTCATTCTAAGTAGTATTGTGATATTTTCAAAGTTGAGAGACGGGGAATATGAAAATGGCTTGATTTTTTTGCACTGTCTATAAATCATTACTCATTGTTTTCAAATCTGTTATATTCTAAATTTTAGGTGATAGTGCACATCCTCTTTCTCTTGACTCCTGTGCTCATCCCAACCACTCCAGCAGAGCATCACTACAATATGGCACACATTAGAATAAGGAACATCGTTTAGTGTGCTTAAAAGTTGCTTTTGTTGTCTGGATCACAGTGGTGGTGTACTGCTATACAGAAAAGGTGACACAGATTAAAGTGTCTGTTGCACAGACACCACAGCATTAGAGATGGGATTTATGGCTCTTTGAGAGGAGCCGGATCTTGGTGAGCCGTTCCTTTCAAAGAGCCATTCAAAAAACTGGCTCCTTTAGCTCATTTTTATATTTATTAAGTCTTAAGAAGTCGGCCTGGCCTTAACTCATTTTATCTTGGAAAAAATCACTGGGAGGAACGTATTTAGATATCCCACCAATATGAGTTTGAGTTATTCTGAAATATTGACTTTAACCTTATTGACGTGTGGATTAGATTTTAAAGTCTGATCTGGATTCATTGTAAATAATCCACAGGGTGGCGCCATATCACTCTGCTTTGACAGTGATGTCACTATTTTGAATTACCCCTTGTACAAATTCTGTGTATTTTATACAGGTGTAAACCATGACTTGAACGCATATAAACATAAAAAAACAAAGCAGGCTACAATGAATTTCTGTGCAAAACAGATTTTAGTGAAATGATTAAAACGCATTTTGTTGCTCTGAACGGATCCCAGCTGCAACTCGATTCCCATTGTTCATATTAACGAGCCGTTCGAAAGAACCGGTTCGTTCGTGAACGTCACAACACTACACAGCATAGCAAAACGCCATGGGTTGAAGCATGATGCCATGGATGGGGAGGAAATAGACAACTGACCACATGCAGGACAGATTAAAATTGCAGGACTGTACACATGGGCCAGTCTGATTCAAAGCTACTTCACATGAACCATTTGAGGTATGCTTCCACTTGTTTAATTATTGAATTTCTGAAATTAAACCAATATAAAAAAAACACAAAGTATGAACTTGAATGTGGTGGCATCTTTTGAAACAAACAAAACCAAACTTTAACCTTAATCCTTCATTGGGTCTTTGTGTTCATACAGGTTGTTCTGCTGTCTACCTGAGCGTAATAGAGGTTCATCCATGCTTTGCCCTTCCTCTCCAGTCCCTGGTGGGTCAGCTGAATATTGTGGAAAAGTCCTGCTGGGGGGTAAGCAAATGCTGACCAACAGTATATTTTCTCTGCGGTTTGACAGGTGAAGTCATTCCTCCAACTCCCCTATCATGCAAGTCCCTGGTGTGTTTTTGACAACCTCTGATTTTCTTGTAGTTTCTTATACCCTGCCAGTCCATCAGTCTCTCTCTCTCTCTCTCTCTCTCTCTGTTTGTCGTCTCTAGTGAAGGTGCTGCTCCCAGCTGCAGAGTGCTGGAGATGAGCAGCTCTTGAGCAGTAATAGCCTTTTACAAGTCATTTATTACATACCCTGTCACTGGTTCCCAGATTGTCCTGTCTTTCAGTCTCGGAGAGAAGAGCCACATAATCAACAGAAAAATGATCACTCTGACACTTTGATACACTTTTACTGAGCTGTTCTGCTGTATTTTAACACTGTTAATTGGATTATACATCTCTTGTGAATTAGTTTGAATAATTCATCAAAAATTCACCAGCTCCTTCAGGAAAACCAGGGAGTACCTTTATGTTTTGCTTCATGTGAAGAATCTGATGCGAAGAAGGTCTGAGATATTGCAGTTTGGCATTCAGTTCGCTCTGAAATGACACTATGAACTGTTGCTTCAAGTGGAAAATCTGGGAAATGAAAAAGAATATGAATCAAAAGCCTCCTCATATTTATATTCTCATTAATTATTCAGTTCTTACTTCCATGTGCAAATGAAAAAAGCAACATAATCTGGGCTTATACTGATTTGCTCAATATAATATTGAAGCCCTACATTGCCTCTCTTTACTCCTGTTGCTCTCTTTGGCTGTCTGCCCACCCACTGCCTCTCCTTCACTTTTATTTCTTCATTTTTATTCCCTTTGTTGCCTCTCTTTCTGTGTGACTCCACCAAAAACTCTCCTCCTCCAGCTCTTTTTCCTTCTCTCTTATACACATAAGATGTAATTGAAGTCTCCTCCGCACTCACTTCACTGCATTGTTAATAAATAATTCACATATCTTTAATGGGTAACATCCGTCTCTGGTTTCAATTACACCTCCACTGGCTCTTTTCTTAGTGAATGAAAGGCAAAAACAAACAAAAGGGAGTAGTTAAAATGTTTACGTTTTAACAAATCAAGCCCCCTGACGGCTTATGAATATATTCATCGGAGCCTGCGGGTGACGACAGCCTCGCACTTGCTGAATGCTTTAAAGATTCACAGCTGATAATTGCTGTCACGCAGAGGAGAATCACAGAACAAATAGCAGAACATTTCATCACCCGCTTTAAATAAATATTACTAAACACAATCACCTTGCTTAAATGAAGATCGCAAACCCCATTATCAAAAGGAATGGAGAAGCACGGCAGAAGAAAACTCTGCTCATCATTGCATCTGATTTCATTTCCTTCTCAGGTTTTTCTTCATCCCCTGTCTGCCTTTGTTCTCATGATGTCTGTTATTGAACACACTGCTTTGTCATTAGGCAGCCACATCACTGAGGATTCATTCAAGGCTTTATTAAATTGACCTCCCTCTTCTCTGCTCAGGTGCATTTTCAAACAGGAATGTGCTGTAGCAGAATGCCATTCAGTTAGGTTGAATAACTGTCTCTGGATGTTTGGCAGGATGATAGCCTCTCCTGGGGGCAAATGAACTGTGAGGACAGTGACACACAGGCTCCAGATATATATAGTTCTCGGCACACTGGTTGCAGCTACAACTTACAACCTTAGTATCACATGTGATCCAAGGACAGGATCTACAGGTTGTACAGTGTTTCTTAGTTACCCATGCAGCAGACTCAAAGCTCTAACAGAACTCATCTCAGTTACATTTCCAGTCGTCTACCTTTATTTGACCCAGAGAAACTCATTTAGATTTCTACTCTTTTCCAGAAAGACAGGTAGACAAGAAGACAAGTAGCTCCAAAGATACCAAAGTTTCCAAGAAACAAACCACAGCCAGACAAAATGACACAACATTACAGATGATTATAAAAACTACTATGTCTGTGGGCCGAATATATTGTTTTTTTTGTTGTACAAACTGTTTTGTGTGGAGGAGAGTTCCTGTTTTCCTCCTCCCACACTCTGTGCTCCTCTACTTTTTTTTGCCACGCTGTAGATGTGGTGCATCCTGGCTGGACACTGAACCTCCTGTCTCACTATAGCATTTGCCACAGAGCAGCTCATTCATTTATTTGTGTTGAGAACTTGTAAATTACTAATAAGTTTTTTTGATGATAAGAAAAAAACTAGAAGTTAAATGGTAGCGGCAGGTAAGTGGGGTACAGCTGCTCCAGCGGAAGTTGTCTCATGTTTTTCATTCAAGAAGTCATCATAGGTTTGAATATACATTTTTATTGTCTTTGTAGAGGCAGGCAAGATAATCAACATCAGACTGAGGGAGGACTTTTGGGCTCTCTGGTTCAGAGTTCTCTGAAAGTACTGGTGGCCAGGAAAGCTGTGGATTGAGCACCACGAGAGTCTCCTGAGTCTGACTGACATCCTCTGATGAGGGGATGTAGCTTGAGTTTCAAGGGGAGGGCCTTGACTATTTTCCAGTCAAAGATTTTCGAGGTAGTCTAAAATCTACTCAGTAGCAGGGGGGCCAGGTATCAATGAGAGAAGCCCTGGAAACAAAACCCTAATGAAGGGCCACTCTGAGAGTTGTGTTGGGGGTACAGCAGAAATATTGGTTTGTAGGGCTGTCACCAAAAGTTATTTGGCTCCTGTAAACAGGTTTCTCACACAAGGCTTTACCTGGGACCAGAGTTGAGTACCACTGTTATAAATGACTGCCCCAATGATAATGGTCTAACTACATCATGTTGCCCTGGGGCAACGAACAAAGATATATTTTTAACTAAGAAAAAATTTGTCTTTAACCCTCTGGGGTCAAGGGGTCAGTTGGCCGTTTTTGCCTACTTTTGATTTTACCTTCATATTTCACCTTAAAAACTGTTTTCTGGCCTTGCTTGGTATCCTTTTTTTCAGCACAACCCCACCTGTTTAAATTTACTCATATCTACTCATTTTTACAAACTGTGTGAGCACACTGGACCTAAAATTGCAAAATTTTACAAGTAAGAAAAAGTTTGATTTTTTTGCTCTAGGGACCACAAGCATTTGTAACGAATCATTTTCATAACTTAAAATGACAAAAAACAATGTAAATGTTAAAAAACAATGTAAATATTAATCATTAAACACTGAAATATACAACTGTTTGCATAAAAATGAAGGAAATTTCCAGGCGTTTCTGCACAACTATTTACAACTATTACAAACCATCAGGAGCCACACCCACAGACATACGTAAAAAATAATTTTCATAACTTAGAATGCAAATTTGAAAAAAAACCTTCTTATATATTACTATTTACATAAAATAAAGGGAATATCAAAGCGTTTTTGTACAACAATAAACAACTACCTACAAACCATCAGTAGTTACAAAAATATTTCACAAAATTATCTGTGCCACACAGACCCCCAAGTTAGATGCTGTGTGCACACATCCTCATCCTCATTCCAATCCTCATTCAAAACAAAAGACAGATCAACCTCTCTATACTCAAAGTCCTCACTCCTTCTCTTGGACCTGTCTCTCATCCAAACACAGTAAATCTCACAAATCTGCCTCAATTTCACTCGCTATTCCACTACCGAGTCCGTCACTCAAAATCTTCCCCACACTCATAGCAACCATACAATTTTTGTGATTGGCTGATGTTGTGCACTTTCACCCAACAGGAAAATAGAATAGTGTTTTTGTGCGTGTGTGTGCGTGTGTGTGTGTATGTGTGTGTGTATGGGAGAGAGAGAGAGAGATATTTGTTTGCTAGGGCTTACGGCTCGCCCTCAACAGAATCACTACTTTTTACTGTCTCATGCTGCACCGAACGCCACAATAGTCAATAAAAAGTAGGGCATATATGATTCATGATATCTCTGGATTTACTTCACTTATCAACACAATTCAAAAACTGGCAAATAGTTATATATCTACACTTTCAACAGAAGTTGAAACCGTGATTCAGCGAGGCTGCTTCTTGCTCCCACTTCGTCTTAAAATCGGTCACATCATTTGGACGCGCCCGCGCGTCCATCGACTCCCAAGGGTTAAACAATAAAAAAACACTACTTTACTTATTCCTCCATATGTACATATTTTTCTTTGCAACAATTTTTCACTTTAACAAGGTTAAAAAAACAAGTGTTTAGTGTAAAAATTCATTTGTCTGAGTGCTGCGTGGTTTTGTCTCTGAAAAGGGACCCCCACCCCCTGATGAAACATGTCATCCACTAATGCCCCCATATTTTTCAAATGAGAAACATATTGTGGTATTTCAATCAGGAGACACTTAGACTTCAGAAAGATTACAAAGGGATTTAATTTTACAGATGCACAGTTATAGTTTGCCGATTAGACCCCATCGAAAGTAGAAAATGATTGTGTAGGGAAATAATGATGTGATGAATTATCCCCACAATGGAGTCTAGACACTGGTGTTGGTAGAAAGTCTTCAGGAGAGCTGGTTCTTGATGAGGTTTTCTAAGCTGAAGCAGAGTAGCGGAATGATGAAGACTAGTGGAGCATGGGAAGGAGGAGGGCGGTCATTCATGGTCTGAGCCTGTGAGACAGCTGAAAAACAGATGGGGCAGATTTGAAATTTGACAGCTATGAGATGATTAGTTTACGAGTGACATCTGTGAAGATGTGATTGGATAGAGAAAGCTTACACGCCCCCTGGGCAGCTGATGAGAAAGTGCAGGAGTGAATGAATGACTGAGAAGAATGAAGATGTGAGCCCACAAACAGTCTTCCTGACTGAATTTACGCGAATCTTCGTTAAATTTCAAATAAAAAATACTTTGACATGTAAAGGGACAGTGTAAAAGCAAAATAAGTGGTCTGCTGCCTCAGGGCAACACCAAGTCATTACGGTCTGAAATTTGTCAGAGCAGGATTTGTTAATGTCTTATTGTTTTTCTTTTTTTCCCTGGGACTTGAGGAGTAGGAGATGTAGAGTGGACACCACAGTGATTTGTGTTTTTTACTATGCCTCTTGAATTTCTTGGTTCCCCCACAGAGCTTTGGGCAGCTCCCCCTCTCATCAAATCACTCCTGCACCTGAGGCTCTGACACATCTGCTGCTCACCATTCCCCGTCAACCCCTGCATACAAGCTTGGTGGAAAGAGGAGTTGGGGGCCAGTGTATTCCAGCTCCTACTGCAGTACTTTGGTCAGCTCTTCAGAGTTAAGAGTCTGACAAGATTTGAGGGATTCCCTGTGATTTCTGTTTGACTCAGTGTTCCTGTTTTTCCTTTTTCCTCCAGTACCTCCAGACCTCACTCCCTAAGCCCTGCCACACTGCCACTCTCATTGGATCTCCTGACATACAGACTCTGGACTCCTTCACCTTCACAATATTGTTTCAATGAAATCCAGTAGACTGCCTTCTCTGCCTCCGCCTTACTTCAGGGTCCTCTCCTATACATCGGTTTTACAACATGTCTTATAAGCTGCTGATATAAACGGTTATCTTCATCCTTTTCAGCCAGTCTGTGACTATGGATCACTGCACTTTTACATACAGCTATTAACCAGGAAGCACTGAAGATCACCTTATGTTCAATAAACAGACAAAAAATAAACTTGAATGAGTCTCACTGAGTGACTGAAATGCTATGATTGGGTTGTGATATAACAGGATCCCCCAACCAACAACCATATTTATAGTGTTTTTGGACTTAAACTTTATTCAAGGTGGCATTAAAAATGTCTTAACAAGTCTCAAATTTGACTGTTGAAACCTGTTGGAATCCTGGATTATTCATTATACCTCTGTTTTTAATGGGTTCATTACATGAAACTCAAAATAGCAAAAAAAAGTACACATGTATTTGGTATTCGGGTGGTGTTTGTTGCGGTTGCCAGATGACTTCTTGTTAATAAACCATATTGATTATCTAACTGAAGCACTTGAGAACAATATCTATAAACTGTGCAACGCAGTCTCCTTTTAGAATAGCCTATAAATAGATGTTTTCTGTTTCTCTTTTTCTTTTCTTACACTGTTGTCCCTTTTTTATGTGTACAAAAGGCAACTTGAATAAAAGGTTAAAAATACATAAATGAGACACCTTGACTCTTGGCACTGAAGAACCTCAACATTTTGGCATGGAAGTGAATTTTTTTCTGAAGCTAGGCAGTTACCAGATGATGGTTGTAATGTAAACATGCTGCGTCTTTGGCATAGGTGGTAAACATATTGAACACAGCTTGAAATGCCATTTGCAAGGGTAACTCTGACCGTGCAGTCTTTCAGTGAAAAGAAATAAAACTTGTTTGCTCTGTAACTCGCAATATCTTACTATATTTTTGCCATCGATCTTCATGTGGCCTCAAGACTCAAATTATATTATACATAATATAGAAATATATTGACATTTTTATCTGCTGCGACACAGTCCAACAGGCATAGTCTGGTGCCTTTCTGATAAAAAAAAATGTATTATTGACATAACCTTATCCTACACATTTATCGATTGGCTCAAAGTTCACACAGGCCATCTCAAGAGTTCAGGTTTAGTTTAAGCTCAGTCTATTAAGGCAATAAAATGACAGCTATTTAAAAAATAAACAAACAAGTTCTGTTTTTATCCTTGTAAAATATAAGTGGCAGCAGATTTAACCTTTCTGATTGGTCTTAGGGTCTAAAAAAAAATATTTGAAAATGTATATCCATATTCTCACAATATTTAAGGCCAACCAGAGAAATCCCTATTCAAAAATTAATAAACTATCCTAAAATTTCTGTGAAACCACTTTGCTGTCATCAGAGGTGCAATAATTACAGATGTTAGAAGTATGATTATAGTCAGAGAGATGTCAAAAGAATTTGAATGATTTTTGTTCACTAATTTCATATCCTTTAGGGCTGCGCCAAGAAATTGCAGAATGTCAAACTCATTAGTTTCCTGGTGAATTATTTGGTACGAGTTCGTCATCATGAGACTGCCCCCTAAAAGGGGAGACTTGCTTTGTTTGAATGATAAATGTCTGCTGCTTCCATGATGAATGTTAAAGTTCAGATTGTAGAAGATTTAAAGCCTCATTATTCACGTTACTGTTCTCCCAATGAACAAAATTATGAATAATCAGATTCATACATATGGGTTGCCTTAAAATGGAAACATACTCTGTGAGTTTTTTGGTCAAAGAACTATTCTCTTTGCTATTCCCAGCCTTTGAATACAGTTATTATGTCAGCCTGTTAATGACCTATTAGGTCCTGAAGAGTCCTTCTCCTTTGGAACTCTGCCTTTATGAATGTTTGTGGCAGTAACAAGTCAGCTTTCTCTCTCTCTCTCTCTCTCTCTCTCTCTCTCTCTCTCTCTCTCTCTTTCTAGCTGACTTAGGCACAACTTGCATTTGTCACATGATTCGGTTCTGCTTTCACACTAGGATTTCTGAAGCATACCTATGGCGTCATATTTGTGTCAAAAGTCGAGCGAGCGTTAAAACACACATACGAGCAAATTATCTTGTACCACACGCGCAGAGTAAACTGCCGCATGTGCTTTTTTAGTCCTCTCCCGCACAAATCCAACAACCGAGAGCTTTCAGGGAGATGCAACGAGTTGCAGCGCTCTCCCTCTCTCCCTCGGTGCACTCTGCTCGCTCGAGCATTAAGTCTACGCGCTCGGGTCACAGACTTTTGACAGTTTGGGGGCGGAACCGAGGGGCCAGCCCTGCCCTCTTATGATTGGTCAACGGCAAACAGAAACACACCCCCATGTTGGTTCCCTTTTTTTGCCGTTGCTTGAAATAAACAGCGCCGAAAATTAACAACTTTGTGCAAAACATTTAAACGTGAGACAAGAGCTCACCTCCTTAGGGTCCGTCATTTTCTCTTCCTGCAGGAGGACTCTGCTTCCAACTTGCCGCTACCCATGCTACCAACACAACTTCCTGTCTGTGGCGGAAGCTGTGTGTTTCTGTTTGCCATTGGCCATCCAACATTTAATATCATTGAAACAGATTTTGACAGCAGCCAGGCTTGAGGGGTCCTCAGATCTCAGGGGGAGGTATATCTGTGTGGTCTGCATTGCAGTGAAAGGAGACTAAATGGCGCTGGATTATTTGGACAAGGGGCAGCATATAAATACAGAATAAAATTGGACCTAAAACTGAACCCTGCAGTACACCATAGTTCAATTTTGAGATTGAGGAGACATGATTACCTATGGTGACCGCGAGGGTTCGTTCTAAAATGTAAGACTGAAACCAACTAAGGCCAGGCTTAAGGCTTAAGTGTCACAGTCTCAGTCTCTACGTTCAGCCTGCCACAGTCCTGCTGCAGCCTAATCAGCTCAACTCTCCACACCTGCGCTCCTGCTCACACCTGCACCTCGTCTGCTGCAATCAAGCCACCTATTTAAACCACAGCTCCACACACGGCCAGTGTCAGACTGTCTTTGGCCTGCCTGGTATCCGACCCTCCTGCCTGTCCCCGACTTCGAGAACCCGCCTGAGTATCCTGACCAGTGTTGGCAGCCTGGTCTCTGGCAAACAAGCATCTGACAATAAAGACTGGTTATTGTACCCAAACTGCTACCTCGCTTCTGGGTCCTTCCTGTAACTGTGTCATTAAGGCCAAGTTTTCACATTATATCACTCTATCATGCTTTTTGAGTTGAGAATAGAATAACAACCCTTTCACCTATACCGTCAAACATTTTCAGACAATTTCCATCTTTGTTTCTTTTTTAAGGATTGAATTAAGTGTAATGAACAGGAACTGATGAAGCCATTTCAGTGTAAGTGACTAAATATGTGTCATAAACTGTGATGAAAATGTTGTTTTCTGAGATGTTTGTGAGCTCTAGCTATTGTTATCTATTCATTTTTAAACATCGACAATTATTGACATTGAATCAATTTTAAAAGCTTTTTCCGTTACCCAGGAAGGACATTTTCTCATGCAAGAAATCATCCCCCTAAAAAAAGCCAATTTTTTTTTCCTATTTTCAAATCCTTTGTTGTCTTTGTCTCAGATCAGGTTACATCCTCCACTGGATCCCCACAAGGGTGCGTGTTGTCTCCTTTCCTGTTCATCCTCTATACAAACGTGCCATAGCAGCAGAGAGGATAGGACTATTTTAAAGTACGCAGATGGCACAGTTATCGTCAGCCGGCTGTAAAACAACTACACGAGCCATGGCCTGGTTGTTTATGATTCTCTTGACTGGTGCAGGAAATCTTTCCTTGAGGTGAGCATTTCCAAAACAAAAGACATGATCATTGACTTGTGTCCTTCAAAAACAAGAACTATTTAAACCAAATTGTGAAATGGTTAAACAAGCTGATCAGAGAATCTCAGCTTCACCCAGAATCCCTGTACACCAAACCACTCCAGAGGATAGCTAACTCCATCTTAGGAGATGACTCCCACCCTCTTAATGGTGAGTTTTAGCTGCTCCCATCAGGTTGGAGGTTCATGGTACCCGCTTGTAAAACCAGATGCTAGATGCTACAAAAACAGTTTTGCACCTGTGGCCATCCATGCTATTAATAAATGAGAGTAACTGTCCATTCCTTCTGATGTTACTTTTATATTGCTTAATGAATGGTATTTCATTATCATTTGCTTGGTTTTACTTATTTTTAGGCCTTCTCGACTGATGTTTTAGCTTATCTTGCATTTTATCTTGGAGTTGTTCTCTTTGTTCTTTTAGCCGAAGCACTGTCGTCTCTTTGTCTTGTCTTGTTGTTCTGTGTTTACAATACGAGAGAACTTACACACTGTAAACCAAATTTACCCAAGGGAGCAATAAATATTCTGAATCTGAAATACGGAAAATGTTGTATGAACCGGGGGGGTAAAAATGCAAGTTCATTGACCTACAACCAATTGAGCACCTCCACCTTTTGACTGAGTCACTAACTCTTTTTGTTGAGTTGTCTATCTCTATTGTCTTACTTTGAGTTACTTCTATAACTCCCAAATGCACCATGAAAGTAAATATCAGCCAAAATGCATGGTAGCCCATACCACCACCACGGCCCCCACTGTCCACTGTTCTGAGTAACTTCACAGAAGACACAGGACTGCGAACAATCAATAGCAGTCCAAGTAACTTTAGAATCTCCCTCTGAGTAAAGTCACTGCTTAAGTTCAAGTCATCACTGCATGGCAGGTATTTTATCCAGTACTTCAAAAACACATTCATAATTCCAAACTATTCTCCTGTAACAACATCCCTGCTTTGTCTATGAAAAGGAGCAGTTCTATCTTCAGCATGGATCTATCTTTGAGGCATGTGATAGTCAATTTGTCACACAGCCCATCCCATTGTGCTTTCAGCTGAATTGGAAAAGCCTGGGTTGACAGCAAATTGATTGCTACCTTAGTGAGAGCAGTTTACCATGATAGATGCTGTTTGATGTTGTGAAGCCAGATATTACAAAGATAAGAGAAGCCCCAGATGTTGTGACAAGTGGCACAAACACAGAGAGGCAGCACAAAAAGACTTCAGAGCAAGACTCAGTATTAATAATCACAGCCTGGGGAAGAAAATAGACCGTATCTCAATCCCTGTGAAATGCATAATGAGGGAAGACACAAAGAAGGACAAAATGAGACTTAAGAGTGAACCTATGGGTCCCTCTAATACACCTGAGAGGTATACCAACATTTTTACTTTGTTGTGGCTCAGTTAAAGTTAAAGTATGCAGAAATGTTTGATAGGTTTCATTTATCTGTTTACAAACAGCATCCAAACTCGTGTCCTTCTCCGGGGCGCGGCGTCAGCTGCTGCACATACTCACTACCTTCCAACCGTAGGTAATAGCATGGCTAACAGCTGTAGCTTCGTAAACACACTATAGACGGTAAAAAACAGCCCTGCCAGCACCTGCAGCATCATGTGAGAGGAACTCAAGAGCTGCACACCTGACTTCCTGCAGGTAAATGAGACACACTGCAGGTAAAGTATCATTCTTTCTCAGTGTTACGGCTGCTATCGTAGTCGCTCACGATAAGCTATCATCAACACACATGGTCACATGCACACTGGGCACCCCGTTATTGGCTGGTCATCACCCACAAAAACTCCTGCTCTCCACCCAGAAGCATCCCAAGTCCAGCTTGATATTAACAAAATAGTTGAGGAGGGGGTCTGTAAGGGGGGCGAGGCACACACGAACACTGTCATGTGAGTACATAGGCCCTGAGATGATGATTGAGCAGGATGAATCCTGGAAGAACTAAATTTTGAAAATTCTGCACACTCTACCTTTAAATTATACAACTCATTAAATTTGTTGACTTATCAATTCATGTTCTACTCTGTCATGATTCTGTCCCTTGTATAGGTTTGCTTTATTTTCCTGTTAAGCTCTGTGACTGTGTGCCCTGTCTTTGATCAACTTTTTTTTCCCTTTTTTTTTAGACTTGGTGTTAACTGAAAGTAAAAACTAAATACAATAATTTGTAAATTTCATAGATTCATATTCTATTTATGATACAATATAACGTCATATGTTCAAACTACAAAACTTGACCATTTTCAGAAAAGGCTAAGGGGCTGAGTGGACAGAGAGCTATTCCATTCTTGTCTGACGTGAGACTTCAGAAGCTCGACAGTTCTGGGTGTTCTTTGCCAGGTGTTTTATTTTGTGAAGCACCACTTGTTTTCAATTTTTGAAAGGATTGAACTGTAGGCCGACTCTTCCACCATAAAGCCTCAATGCTGTATTGACGGCAGTATGTGGTTAAGCATTGTCTTGCTGAAATATGCAAGTGAAAGTAAGCCTATGCACTGATCTCTACTCCAGTGTAATGCCCGTTTTTAATTCAGTGCTGCCCAGGGGTCTAAAAATCACAAACATCCAATACTGACTTCCAACCTTGCCCCTTGTGCACAGATATTCCTCCAGAAATTGGTGGTTGCTAGAGGTGCTGCTGTCATCATATTCAAACAAGGCTAATATTTTGCATGAAATTGTAAAATGTCTTACTTGAAACATCTGGTATATATTTTGTGGTTAATTGTGAAGGAAAAGAATGAATTTATGTGATTTGTGAATCTTTGTATTATTTTCATTATTTCATCTAATTTTTCTTTTTTTTTTTTACATTTTACACTAAGTCCTCATCTTTGTAGGTACCAGTCGTACTCCATCTGTTCTTGTCTCTTTGGTAGCTTTACTTTGTTGCCCTGTTGCTTTTCTGCCCTCTGAGATGGTGTGCCATCGATGAGTAGTGATCTTATCAGAATAAGTCGTACATAATAAAATGTCATCAGTTTAAGCAATAGTTAGCCTGTGTAATGTTTGGAGGAGTAGCCTGGTCATCCAATCATATCTTAAAGAAGCATCTTAGGGAGATATACTTCACTTCTGACTCTGTTAAAATAATATTAAAACCTCTAGATGTCAGCACCATGACTGATCTTTTTGATTTCCTCCGTTTTGGTACTTCAGTATTCATGTAGATAAGTTGTTATGTGTAATGGAGACCTCATTGTCATACTACCCCAGTTATTCTCTGAATATTCTGACTCTCCTTCGTGCACAATTTAAGCGTTATTCTCTAAATCTTATTTCTTGTTTTTATATTGTGCCCCTAATCCTTCAATAGATTAATAAATAAATAAAACTAATAATGAATGAAAAACTAATTGAATAAATATGCCAAGATAAATACATGAATAATGTTTATTTATGTTTTATTGCATTTGTTTACATTTTTTATTCTAAAACATAGACCTCACCATTCTGTAACTTTATCCACATGTGAAAAATGTGCCCTCACTAACTCTCAGCCTTGATCTAGACACACAGCTGGAGGCTGAGCTGTTGTTAGCAGGCTAGAAGCAGCTAAGTGTCATCGCCACACTTCTGGTCACATGGATAGACCAGTTCGATTTCGTACTGCCAGGGTGTCAGTGCAAAACCTTGGAGAACCTTTGAGTTTCATAAATGGAACATGCACTTTCATTTGGCATTTATTCATTAATATGGATACTTTATTAGAGAAATTGATCCTCAACTAAGTAGAGTGTGTAAATCTTTGTATTAATACCGCAGAGTTGATATGCCCTCCCCTAACAGAAACTGGCAGCTGAGCAAGCAGGCATGACTAACATTTTCTCATCTACAACTCTCTTTCTCCATTTTCCCTTCTCCCCTTTATCTCTCCATCTATCCAAAGGTCTTTGTACAGATGTGAGTGCAACCTCTAATCTCTTCATCTCCTCTTCCTCACTGGTGGAACAATGTGTCCTGACACTTGACAAGACTCCGTCCTCTCCAGGGCATAAACAGCTGTGACTGGTAACCTGATTAAGAGGTCCAAGATAGCATCGTATGAGGAGATTGAAAGAGAGAGAGAGAGAGTGAGAGAAAGAGATTGGGACAATACAGAGAAACGATAAGAGCTACAATGATAAATGACCAACCACAGCGCCACACAGTTCCCGAGACCTTGGAAAAACTTCGTGACATTGTGTCTTGGAACATATGCACAAAGACAAACCTGCAGGCACTGACATTTGTGTCTCTTAAACCATGGCAGACAAAAACACTGCTCAGTCTTGAGCGACAATGGCTAAAGTGTGCTCTCAAATACAAAGGCTATGGAGGCTGTTACAGTGGTCTCTGGTTTGAGTCTTAGCTTTGGCTATTTGTTCTTCTCCTGTTCCCATCTCTTTCTCTGTTTCTCTCTCTTCTTGTTGTTCATTCAGTTTTACACTGAATCAAATGGTACTTAACATGATGCTGCAGTAGTTTGTTGATTCACCTGCCATGAAAGGATTTAGAGGGGATACAACATGCTGAACTCTTTGTTCTCTTTTTAATTCACACTAAATAAACAAGCTTACTCGTTTACTTTGCCTTTATTTTACCAGGAGGTATCCCATTGAGATAAAAGAATATCTTTTACAAGGGAGTCCTGGCCAGGACAGCAGCACATGATACTCCATTGTCACAAAGCAGAAACAGTGAAACATGAAACCAGACCCCAAACTCAGAAACTTTTGTTACCTAAAAAACTTGGTTAAGTCTTATATTTGTTATTGTATATAACAAAGTGATAACTGCTTTACAATCTACTGTACATGCCAAAATACTCTATAAATTTATAACCAAATCCTCTGTCATCTTTGTTAACTTCAGGTTCATTTACTTATAATTATGTGTGACAGGATTTCTCCTTTTCTGAGGCGGTCGGTCTCTTTAAAGTAGAATTTTCAACTTTTTTTTTTCTTTCCATTTCTTTCTTTCTTTCTTTCTTTTTTTTTCTAGGAGACCAATGGGAACCATGATTAGAGCTAACGTGTTTATTGAGAGTACCAAGAGCTTTTGTTGTGTTCTCACAATTAAAATCTACCCCGGGAATTAACTGTCGCTTCGTGTCCCCTTTTTCTAAATTTACCAGCCAAGCCGTGCCAGACTTTTGCTGGCACAGAACATCACCGTTAATTTCACATTCCAAGACTGATCCTCTGAAGTGATGAATCATAATTTTAACACTTTTAATAGTTGCTTGATGGTCGGCCTGCCATCTACATGTCAGCCAAAGCTAATTTGTAAATTAGCCTAAGCTAATTATTTCCTTGTGCTTGCAGTTGATCTCTGGCTGTTTGTCCAGGCTCATCCTTCAGGCCATTGTTTGGCTCCAGCTTCAGTCTTCTCTTTGACAGTTCAGCTCTGCCTTCTCTATGTCCAGGTCTTCTTGTTAGCTAACAGGAACCTGTGATGGGCTGCTTTGGCTCTCTGGTAAAAATCTGAAGCAGAGGCTGGAGGTTGAGGGATGTTTTCCAATTATATAGTCAAATGGTAGATGTTAAATGATTCTTGCTTATTGTATCATGACAGAAATGTTTGAAAACTTCTTCTGGGTCCTTCATTCAAACTGTGTTATTCTCTTTTTAGAGATGACACCTTATCTCTAATAAAACCCAATTGTCAATTTGTTCATTATGATCCCAAATATTGCAGGAGCTGTTAAATAGAATATTGTATCATCCACAAACAAGGCCCTGAGACCTAACATAGTTTTGATGTGGATTGGTTTATTGGAGCACCAAACACAGGTTACTGTTGGCTATAAACATGTCAAAAACACCAACTCAGTCTGTCAAACTCCTGACGGATGGGTCCAACAACTCCATGACAGAAAACATTCATTCTTACAGATGACACACACACACACACACACACACACACACACACACACACACACACACACACACACACACCCAAAGACAGACAGCTGCCCATCATGATGCATTCACTTGCACCCTGTAACTCTAAAACACACAATAAGTAAGTTAAATTTTTCACAAGAAATGGCCAAAATATAGAAGATGAAGTGGTTATTTCCAGTATAGCTGTTAAAAATTCCTTTTGTTCAACACCCCATCATCAGACGTCACCAAGAGGACTGGTGTTTTCTGCCTCGCCTCTGGTTCAATGTGTATGATAGGAGGTAGTGAATGAGAGCGGGTATTTTGAGTCGTGTTTCTTGTTTTTCTACAAGATTTTTACTTAATTTGATCATTCATTAAGATGGTTCAATATTTTCTTCTTACTCAGGATGCAAAAATGGCAACTTGGCAGGACATTGAGCCCATCTTTTCTCCAAAAGGAGGATAAATGGAGTTGGCTTTTGTGCATGTGAAGGAACGAGTCTTTATCTCTACATGGGTCACAGAAGAGAGCAGTCATCTTTAGTGACAGGAAGACCATGTTTCTGGTGATATGATGGAGTTCAGGATCAGATACTGGAGTCAGGACCAGGTGAGATGATGGCAGGTGAGGTCCCAGGCAGCTACAGGTTCACCGACAGTGGTAGCAGCCCGCAACCTGAGGACTGTAAGTCTTGATTTTTGTTTTTCTCACCCTGGATTAATGGATATACAAATTTTAATGGGTAGAAATAGCATTTGCTGATACGTGATATCACTGAAGCCGGTGCTGCTTCTCTTTTCTCTCTTGCACACACTCACACAATTCGTAAAACTGTAGTTCAGATTCGGCATTTTTTTAAGGCACTTACTTACAACTGACCACTTTGTGATCAGCACTTATACTTACTGCAGACTTTTTCATTAAGTTATTGTTTCTGAGTTCAAAGTTTAGATGTGAACACAGCATTAGGCCTCATATCCCGAGCTAAAGCCAGCCACTCACCAGGACTCGTTCCGTTCTCCTCTGGTTCTCCTCACACCACAGCTCACTGCGCTCCTTTACTTGTTATTCCTCCTAATTCTACCCTGTTCCTGCTCTCCATCTTGTCTAAAAGTTTCATTACTTTAATCCTGAGGACCCTCATATGTATAGGCATACAGATTTTCTTCCTCTTCATTGACAGGAATGACACTCTGATCCACATTCATGTTCATATTAAACGGAGGCGTGTTCAGCAGTTGCTCCCCTCAGTGACATAAAAGCCCAATGCTGGTTTTTAATGCAGAAGTAAAAAGAAAACCCACTAAAACATCTCCAGGAGACTCTGTGGTTTACTCATTTCAAAGTTTCATTTAAAACATTATTTCTAAATAACTTTCCTATGATTTTAATCGAAGTTGTATTTACCTGCAATATGCTCTTTAAGCAGCATACACACCAGAGCAGCCACAGCCAAACAATGTCAGGAACCCACTGGTTTTTCTGCAAAGAGCCTCTAGGAGAAATGATCTACAGCCTTCCATGTTACACAGAGTCAAGAATTCAGGACTGAGGAAATTTACTGCCCTTTGTGTTTCTTTTGTTGTTGAATTATATTTTTTTTTTTTTGCATGAGAAGCAGAGTCCAGTTAGTGTTGAGGAACAGCATCTACAGTTATATTGTTAGACTTCCTTGTTTAGAGATTTTGATTTCAAGAAAATGTTGTAAGTGATCAAGTGATGATACAGTAATTACACTTATCAAACTCACAAAATATTCTTTATAGTATGTTTAGTTATGTTAAAAGCCACAAGATGAAGCCTGTTGTTCAGGAATAATGGTGTTATCTTTACTGTAAGTGCTACTGTTTGCTCACATATGACTGCTCAGCGATAAGCCCGAGCTGTCTGGTTGTGAAGTTCGCAGACGACACACGACACTAACCTGCGTAGTGTTTGTTACTGCTCAGGCTGATGTCCTTCCTCCACCTTGTGGACCTCCCGACCACGCCTCTGTTGTTGGAGACGTAGTTACACTTCTTCTGCTTCCTCTACTAGCACCTGAAGTCTTCCTCGTCTGTAGAGGAGGGAGGGGACGTGTAGCCTCCTTGAGCGGTGGAAGTGGTCTCCAGCCACAAGTATCTGGGCGTGCACATCTCGGATGACCTCACCTGGAGCACCAACACTTCCTCTCTGGTCAGGAAGGCACACCAGCGCCTCTACTTCCTCAGGAGGCTGAGGCGCGCCGGACTGGGGAGCTCAGTCCTNGACTGCTCAGCGATAAGCCCGAGCTGTCTGGTTGTGAAGTTCGCAGACGACACTGCTGTGATTGGACGCATCACAAACAATGACGAGTCCGACTACAGGAAGGAGGTGGAACACCTGGAGGGCTGGTGCGGAGACAACAACCTCTGCATCAATGTGAAGAAGACGAAGGAGATGATCGTGGACTTCAGAAGGAGCAGACATCTCCTCCCTCCCCTGCACATCGGAGGAACAGCGGTGGAAGTGGTCTCCAGCCACAAGTATCTGGGCGTGCACATCTCGGATGACCTCACCTGGAGCACCAACACTTCCTCTTTGGTCAGGAAGGCACACCAGCGCCTCTACTTCCTCAGGAGGCTGAGGCGCGCCGGACTGGGGAGCTCAGTCCTGACGGCGTTCTACAGGTGTGCAGTGGAGAGCATCTTGTGTTCCTGCATCACTGTGTGGCACGGCAGCTGCTCTGTGGCAGAGAAGAAGGCTCTGCAGAGGGTGGTGAAAGCGGCACAGAGGACTGTGGGATGCAGTCTTTCAACTACCACGGACATCTACTCCTCCAGATGCAGGAAACGGGCCTCCTGCATCATGAAAGACCCCACCCATCCCGCACATGCTCTGTTTGTCCCTCTCCCCTCAGGCAGGAGGCTGCGGAGCATCAAGAGTAGGACTACCAGACTGAGGAACAGCTTCTTTCCTGAAGCTGTGAGACTGTTGAACTCTGGTGGTCCCCTTTAGTGCCCCCCCGACAAATGAACACTGCAATTTTTTTGCACAGTTAATTATTTTAGTCTGTCTATTTGTTAAAAAAGCTAGTTGATTGTGTTCTACTTTTATTCTCTTTTTTATTGTATATTTGTATATATTTATATTTATTATTCTCATTATTCT
>RPOG01000991.1:21786-151877 GCA_008086565.1 Thalassoma bifasciatum | reverse complement strand
GAGTTTTGGGAGTGGATAGTCTGAATACAATTTGTTTCATGATTAAGATTTACCTTCCCTTTGAAATTCCCATCACTCACCTGCATTCTTGTTCCCTGCGGAGGGACAGTATAAACCCCAAAAAGACACAGGATATCCCTGTTTTTTATTCTGTTTAAATGTTTGAACCTTTAAGGGAACGTAAGAGGGGAGGGGTCCTTTAAAGGAAGGGTCTGCTAGATCCATCCATCCATTTTCTTAACCGTCTATCCTGCTAATCAGGGTCGCAGGTGACTGGAGCCTATCCCAGCTGTCATTGGGCGAGAGGCGGGGTACACCCTGGATTGGTCGCCTGTCAATCGCAGGGCTGACATAGAAACAAACAACCATTCACACACACACTCACACCTACGGGCAATTTAGAGTGATCAATTGACCTAACCATGTGGGCATGTTTTTGGACTGTGGGACGAAGCTGGAGTACCAACGCATGCACGGGGAGAACATGCAAACTCCACACAGAAAGGCCAACCATGCCCGAATGGGGAATCGAACCGGCGACCTTCTTACTGTGAGGCTGGAGCACTACCCGCTGCGCCACCGTGCAGCCCGGGTCTGCTAGATTTCCTTAAAAAATAAAATGTTAACTTTTATGGGGATGTCAGTGTCTGTGTCTGCCTCAGCCCCCTCCTCTGCCTGTATGTTGATGTTTTGGTCGTCTAGGGACATTACAGAGAGTAGGTGTGGTGACCTCAGCCAATGAGGTGACTTTGTGTATTGATGATAGCGAGTGGGAGAAGCTATCTCAAGCGGTTACAATAGCGGCTGTAAAACAGAGAAAGAATGATACAATATTTGCAGGACACCTAATTTACCTGCAGGAAGTCAGGTGTGCCGCTTCTAAGTCTCTCAAACGTAAAAACATGATGTTGCAGTCACTTGCTGGGCCAGTGAGTGTGTTCACATAGGTACGGTTGGAGGTAATGTGCGCTGCTGCTGACACTGAGCCACAGAGGAGGAGGATGGTTTAGATGTTGTGTTTACAAATGGTAACAGAAATTTGCGCAGACCCTACCTATTACCCATGTAAGATGTTACCAGTTCAACTACAATACTGCAACCCTAATCTTTAATGCTGCATTAGAATTAGCAGTGAGGTAATGCCTTGAAATGCTGGTGATTCTTATAATTTAGATTTTCAACACTCTTGCATCACAGCTTAAAAAGTTGATTTTAACATAAACTATGCCCCCGACAAGACAGATAGCCAATCATAATTTAGGGTTGTGGTGCTGCTGCTGGGATGATGGCCCCTGAATCGGCCCCTCACCTCGAGTGTAGAAAGCCAGACCTCATAATCATGATGACAGGCTGGCAGTGCAGCTGTACTAAAGCCTTTTGATGTTGCTCCCCATGGTGCATAGATGGGTAATTAACTTCCCATAATGTTGTCATCACTCAGTTGAATTTTTGTGCTGTTAATAAAGTCATTGTGAAACTGAAGTGAACAAAGCTCTGACCCTTGTTTGGCTGCAGCCTGATGCTGCGCCGTTAGCAAAAATGCTGCCAAGGCCCTGCCCCTACTTTCATCAGTTAGTGCTCACGCTCAGTTCTGTGAAGACTGTTTATTAGAGCTGACATTACTCCTGCATAGTATTCCATGCAAAAATCTAGGCTTCCTCTTTTGTTGTTGTTCGTTTTACTTTGTCTCTCTTTTTCAAATTGCCAGCTCCTTATATTCTGCAGTTCCTGTTGTTGCTCCCCCATCTGCTGTGCTACGGCATGATACACTTGGAGTCACCTGCTTCTTTCACTTTCATTTTCCACTTTTTGCTGGGCAGCCCTCAGGAGAACATTTCACCCTGCCGTGGTTCAGAGGTCAGCTGTTAGCTAGAGAAATGCCTTGAGTCATTTCATATTTGTGTAGTAAGAGTCACGCTATCCTCCACAGACGCTGTGGTCTTTCATAAAGGCACTATAACCTGCTGTGGGAGTTGAAAGCGCACTCTTAGCTTCTCATCCTGTCTGTCATCAAATCTGTGTTTTTCAATTTGTGTCCTAATTAGACTTTTTCATAGATGAAACTGGCCATCGTCTTTTCTGTTGATAAAGACATGAAGAATAAAAGCGTCACCTTTTTCTGACTACAACCCTGAAGCAGACAGTGTGACAATAAAACACTCTGCATCCTTCATGGACAGACTTTAAGATTTACATTGAATACCAGACTGGTACAGATATATTCTTGCACAATCCAATATGCAATGAGTTTTTACATGTAGTGTTTCTGGGTGATTGGATGGATCTGGATTTAGAATTTTGATCATTTCCCTGGCACTTACTTGCTGCCAAACAAACTTTATTTCTTTTCATGTTGCCCAACACTGAGGCAGGTCACACTCTTTGGTAAGATTGCACCTTTGCTGGTTGTTTGAAGCCTGCAGATGAATGTTTTTATATGATAACTATTTCTGAAAACACAGTTTTTGAGAATCAATTTGTCTTTCGAAAGTGTGATCCAGGAAAAAAGGTAGCACGTTGTGAGACCTACAAAATGAAGAAAGAGTGAGAGTCAGAGTTTCATTTCTGTTTCTGGCTTTTTCCAAGAAACATCTTACAAAACAGAAAATATGTCAAAGGGGACAAAAAACAAGCAGAGCAAACAGCTAAAATAAACCAGGATACATTAATGATGCATCAAACTGCCTGTTGAAGGAAACCCAGGGTGACACAAGCAGGTGTGCTCACTGGCCCCAAGAGTCTGAATAGATGTGAACTCAATAGATGTTTATCTCATGCCTCACATGCTGCACCTGCTTAACTCGCCACATTCCTTAAAATACAATCAGCTGAAAAAGACTCATCTTGAATCCTGCAGACAGCCTGAAGCTTCCCTGCGGCAGGTTTCAAAGGCACGGTTAGATTTCAGAGTAAATTCAGTATTTGAACTCAGTTTTGGTCTTATTCCTCTTAATTGAGTCAGACAACTACAAGGAGAGAGTTGTATATTTTTTTATCAAAGTCTGCAAGCCAAAAATTGTGACCTGTGGTAAGTGCAGACTGTACAAAGATAGACAGCCTTACAGCTTCTCAATATGAAGCCAAAACACCTGGAGCTCCCACCACCGCCTGTGGCTTAGTAGTAGAGTCATCTTTCATTTGGATGTACGAGGGTTCAATTCCAGCTCCTGCAGCCACATTCCAAAGTGTCCTTGAGCAAGACACTGAACCCTAAATTGCCCCCACTGTTAGTCAGTGGTATTGGTGAGTATGAATGTGTTACCTTAAACTGATGACTTATACAGTAGCAGACTCTGCCATCAGTGTGTAAATGTGGTGTGGATGGATGGAAGAAACTTGAAGTATAAAGTGCTTTTAGTAGTCAGAAAGACTTTGGAAATGCTATTGAAGTGCTGCTCCATTTATCTGTCTAACAACAGTCAAATTCATAAAATCTGTGTACTTCATGAGAACAGAAAAGATCTGCAACACAGGAACTGCAACAAAAAAAAATCTTACCAGCAAGGTTATATTCTCAAAAACAGATAGATCAATCCCTTCCTGAGCTACCACCTTATAGTGGTGGAGGGGTTTGCGTGTTCCAATGATCCTGGGAGCTATGTTGTCGGGGGCTTTATGCCTCTGGTAGGGCCTCCCATGGCAAACAGGTCCTAGGGGAGGGATCAGACAAAGAGTAGCTGACAAGACCCCTGATGATGAAAGACAAACATGGTTCAGCTTAACCCTCGCCCGGACACGGGTCAGCCCCCCCCCCCGAGCCGGGCCTGGGGGCGGGGCATGATGGTGAGCGCCTGGTGGCCGGGCCTACTCTCATGAGGCAACGTGGGACCCCCTTCCTGTGGGCTCACCCCCTGCAGGAGGGGCCAGAGGGGTCGGGTGCTGCATGGGCTGGGCTGCGGCCGAAGGCTGCGGCCGAAGGCTGCGGCCGAAGGCGGGGACCTTGGCGGTCTGATCCTCGGCTGCAGAAGCTCGCTCTTGGGTCACTGCTTTTTGGAGATGATGGGGTCCTGTTGGTTTCATCAGGCCGTGACCTTCAACTCTCACTGGATCGGTTCGCAGCTGAGTTTGGGATGGGCTGGGATGAGAATCAGCACCTCCAAATCTGAGTCCATGGTCCTCAAACAGAAAAGGGTGGAGTGCCCTCTCCAGGTCGGGGATGAGATCCTGCCCCAAGTGGAGGAGTGTAAGTATTTCGGGGTCTTGTTCACGATATATATCATGATATGCCTGTAAAGCTTAAAAATGAAGAACAATAAGGTCAAAATAAATCAGTTACACCTCATATGAAAGCTTAAAGTCTGTAGTTTCAGAAAATGTCATCTTTTATATGAAGCTATAGTCCACATCAGGATAAATGCAGCTGAAACACCTTTTTTTGCCCATTCATTGTTTATAACCTTGCAATTTGAACTTCTTTTTGAAGGCTGTGACAAGATAATCAAAACCTTGTTTGAATCAATTTTGAAATCTTTTGCAGTGATCTACATATGTCAACATTTGCTCCTCCTCCTCCATGTAACCGGTTGTGATTCTGTCACTCAACCAGCCAATTTCATTACAATCACTTAAAGTTTCTTTTTGCCTGCTTAATAGATTTCATGACATTGGAGGTTTTATCAAACAGCAGCAAACACTGTTTTAGATTAACAGCAGATAAAAAACCAAGCATGTCCCTGCATGTGGATCAGAGGCAGACAAGCATAGCAAGCGGCTCTTGTCATTAGAGACAGAATGAAAAAACAATGACTCACATCCAGAGGCACAAAAACATGCCTGTGCATGTCGCATGTACCATACTTAGCATTCAGCTCCAAATTTCTCCGCCGTGTCTGAGATCTGTCCTTTTAATGAGACTGGTGCTCTTACTTTGAAACCACAAACTGAGCCGTCAGTGCTCTTTTCTCCTACATGTACTGACTCTGGAGTGACCGTTTGAGCTGTTTCTGAAATCCTTCCTGCAGGAAGTAAACCATGTCTGAATGTTGATGCTTTTGCACTTTTCAAGCTAATACCACACATCCCCTGTGGGAGGGAAGGACATCAATACTAACTCACAGCTGACTCGCATTCCACTGACAGATGATGGCTCGAATGCTCTTTAGGAAGTTCTGTCCCACTTTGCATTCAGAGATCCAGTTAGAGAGAGAAAACATCCTGAAAGCAAGCTGACTCAGAGTACGGACAGGAAACTTTAGACACTTCATCTCAGAGTTCTTTTATCTAGATTAACCGCTTTGTAAGTACTGTTTCACTTAAACACACCGCTGAAGAAGAATGATGACTCAACCTGTTAATAAAAAGAGAGAGTGACACTCTAATTGTCCTCCTGCTGTACCATCAAACTGTTTGACAGGACCTTTGTCTGCATAGCTGCTGCTGCTGTTTGGAGGTAACCTGAGGATAGAAAGATTTAGTCAGCCATACAGCTCACTCTGTTTTTCCCACCATACTTTATTTTCTAACAAACATCCTTTACAGTATGTGACAACCTGCATGCAAACATCCCGTATCATTTAAAACAGTTTGAGACAACACAACAATGCCCAAATACAGAAGAGCACATTCAGCACAACAAGAACTGAAGTTGGTTGAAGAATGCTGGCGCAGGCTTCTCTTGCTCCATTAACTGTTTGCTGAAGATGTCTAATCTTATATGACTGTCCACTTCCCATCTCAAGACAGCACAACAGATTTTGGGAAACAGCTTTCACCTACATTCAACACTAAGCTCACTTGCCAAACTTACCAAAAATAAAATATCAGCATTTGTTTTCACAAAGTGTCTTTACCACCATTGCTAGTTTGTATCTTACACCGACAAAGTTACAGTTTACCCACCACAATCCGTGGGAAAGATTTTGTAATTAAAGAGACTGTAAGGACTTTTAAGTGATCTTGAAAAAGCCTAATCTTTACACACATGACTGATTGTAATCCACAATGAGATTATCAGTGCTAAAATAGGTTATTTCTGAACACTATTTCCAGATTCCCAACCAGGACTGGACGGGTCAGATAGGACCAGACTGATTTACAGCACACTGAAGTCTCTATGACAACACCACATCAGCTTACGGAGTTTAGCAGTGGGAAGAGAGATAAGTGTATTTCTCTACTGAAAAAGATTTCTTGTATTTATTTTGCAATAATGGTAGACACAGGAGTTGGACCATCTGACAGAAAAGGGACAGAAGAGCAGGAGAAAGATAAACAGGAGAGTGATAGTGCATGGGCTACAGGCAATAGCACAAGTTAAAGGCTAAAACAGGGTTTAAGCTGTCTGTGCTAATGTTCATTCCAATCCCCAGGCAGCAGCTATACTGCGGTAGTCTGTTAAAAATTGGTTCTATCAATAAATGAAGAGCCAGGTTACATTTGCTCTGCTTGGTGAGGTTGGAGTTGGTAGATAAGCACTGGCAGGACATAACAAGGATTTACTTACGTTACTCGGTACCTATTCGTCTCACTGGGCTGTGAGTGGGGCTAAATATAGCCAACTACTAAACGAATTTACAAACTCACAAAGTTTGCTTATCATGTTTTAAACAACAGTGCTACATGACTGTAGATAAATAGATTTGCTTGTCACATTGTATCTTGAACACAGAGAAGTAGTGTTAAACAAAAAGATCCACTCTACTTTCACTTCAACAGTTTGTGCAAGTCCTCAGGTCAAAGACAGTCACAGCAATCTACTTCATACAGACAGTCCTCACAGCTGCTTTAAGTATAATAGTGATCTGTATTACCCCGAGGAATCAGGACAACCTGTCTGTTAAATTTCTTTTATTACCTTTTTCTTTCTTTTCAACTTCCTGTTTTATTGTGTCTCTTTTATTTTTCACCTCCTGTCAAGCTTCTGCCCCACTGCTGATCACCGGGTCCCTCTATGATGTGTTTCACCTGTGTCTAGTTTTGGGCACTCTCCACTAGTATTCAGCCTTGTATTCTAACTTGTTAACTGAGATTTTGGAGCATTTCTTGGTATTCTGTTTATGTACTCGTTTCCCCATGTGTGACCTGTTTTGGCCAAAAACAGGTTGCATATGAGGAAACAGCATTGGCCAAAATGCTGTACACAATCATAAACTATAAACTAAGAATAGACGGTTGCAAAAACAGTAATACAGAAACAATCAAAACTAGAGAAGTTGCATCCTCTTGCAGGAAATACATTGAAGTGCTGAAGCTGAATGATGTGAAATGAAGTGTAAAATGTTGAACATGAAGATAAAAATTGCCCAATTAGTTAAAAAAAAATAGCACACAATGAAAATGTGAAACAAAAATAGATGAAAAGCAAAGAAGAATTGAATGAGGAGGGAAGGGGTAGGAAGGGAGGAAGAAGGAGTAAAGACACAGAAAAGGAGGAATGAAGTAGCAGCAAAGAGGATGTTGAGGCTTATTCTTGACGTCTGAAGTACCGTTGGTTGAAGGAAGGCCAGAGTAGGCCTCAAATCTTGAAGCCTGAACTGACTGCACTAGTTCACTGTTGCGCTAAGGCTAGCTTGCTCTAGAGGAAGGCTCAGGAGTCCAAGCAGAGTAGGAGACCGATCAGTTGAATTCAAAATACTCTATTCACATCAAGCAAATATGAACAAAGAAAGTGGTGAGCTCTGCAGAAGTAACGACAACACAAGCATGCTAAAAACACTCTTCCTCTCCCCTCTCCTGCAAGTGCATTTTTATAACCCAGAGGATCCGCCTTGATGGTCAAGTCCTTGCTTTTTTTGGAGCGGGACTGGTGTTCCGTTTCTGAAAACCGATTCCTTCCGGGCAGGGTGGACAGCTCCTTTTAGGGCCACAGGATTCCTTTGGATCGATCAGGGGATTAAAACTAGTATCTGGCTTTGATGCAACAATGCAGTATCACAACCCTTAGTCTACACCGTAGTAGGTTTACATGGTAATACTGCAACAAAGACATTCAACCCAACATGAACCTAGGTCAGCGCAAAATTTCCGAAACAAAAGACACTTCCAATATTACGTAGGAAACACTGTCCTCCTGACCTGTGACCTGTGGAGAAGTTATGTTTGGCCCCCGCTCTCCACCAGGGCCCAGATTAGGTGTTTTATGGCTTTGTTTTGCACTGAGGAGACAGGAGAGATACTTGGACGCAGGTGTGGGTTGTTTTGCACAGTCCTGGAATTAGGTTGTTTGTTTGTCCCAAGTGTCTGAAATAACTTCTACAATACGCTGGGATAAGTTCGATCATTTTTTTTCCAGAATTCCAAACTGCAAACCGCTGACACTTTACCTCCTGCTTACGTTATGATGACTCATGGGTAGTCCATTAAAGTTCAAAGGGGGTGGGGGGCAGATAACACAGGCATTCTGATGATATTTTGTTGTTATTCTTTATTTTCCATTTTGAGGCACATAATTATTATTTACAATGACAATGGTGGGGGCCCCTGTAGGTTGGGGGGCAGTTGCTTACCTTTGACTGAATGGTAAGACCGCGTCTGATAGCCAGTCCCAACTTAATAACTCAAGACAGTTTTTTAATGGTCTTTTTTTAATGTATATTCTTCTAGCATTCACAAGCCCTGGTAGAGTGGCAGGAAATTTGGTTTCTACTATAATCTTTCTGCTGCAGACACATTCAAACCCTTACTCCCATTCTTTACAGTCGGATGACATTACCTTTGCTGGAGTCCTTGCACTGGCAGCAGGCCAGCTTTGGCAAGTGGTCAGCAGATAATAAACTGCTCTGTCACCACAGCACAACAGCACAACTACAGTTTTCTGCTGCTCTGCCAGCCTAGATCTATCTTCAGTCACTTGTTATTGGCATAGCAGTAAATCCCTCTCACAGGGCGCACTCCAATTACAGAGAAACAACNCAGGATTCCTTTGGATCGATCAGGGGATTAAAACTAGTATCTGGCTTTGATGCAACAATGCAGTATCTGTTGGGAATCAGATGTGGCATCATCCAAATGTACCATTATGACGTTGTTTCTGTAAGTTGGGTTGTACTTGGATCCAGTCGCGTTTTAAAGGCTTTGTTTTCTGTGAAGGTTATAATGCATCCTTTGTGACTCCTCCTGACCTGTGACCTGTGGAGAAGTTATGTTTGGCCCCCGCTCTCCACCAGGGCCCAGATTAGTTGTTTTATGGCTTTGTTTTGCACTGAGGAGACAGGAGAGATACTTGGACGCAGGTGTGGGTTGTTTTGCACAGTCCTGGAATTAGGTTGTTTGTTTGTCCCAAGTGTCTGAAATAACTTCTACAAGGAACAACTGGGAAAGCAGGGAAGAAGGACTGAAGAAGTGATGTAAACAGACGTGAAAGGTACAGTAACATAATGAAAGTTACAAATCACAAGAACTAAAAATTTACAGACAGTTTCCAGGTCATGTGGTTGAAGAAGCTGTAGATCCATTGCGGTGTTAGATGACAGATGGAGGACTACGGACACAGTGCTAAAGCCTTTAAAATGCCCTAACAGTGTAAAAGTGTGTCCTGCATTCTGTGTTGGGCTTGTCATGCTGCAGAAATGATGGTCTGACAACCAGGTCAGAGCATCTCCAAAGCAACTTTTATGGGGTGTTTCCAGTGTGCTGTAGTCAGGACCCACTAAAAGAGGTCCAAGGGAAGAAAACTGGTGAAAAGTCAGCATGTGCAAAGGGAGAGCTTGTGTGACCTGATACAACAGATCGACTGCTGAACAAGTCAACTTTGGTTCTGAAAAAAAACATTTTACATTAACAGTTAACAGTTAACATTTTACATCAGAGTTTTTTTTTGTTGGATAATGAGGATTTTTGTCCTTTTTCCAGTTAATATCATTTTTATAATCTAACTTTAGCATATTTGTTTAGGTTACATCGGCCCAGATACACCTTCAGCACATGTATAGAGACAGCCTGCAAACTGTGACATGGATTAACATATTTCTTTGTATTATAGCACTTGTTTACCTATCTCTATGAAAGTATCATTTGTATCTATGCAGCATCAACCTTCAAATGATCCCCATGGAAATATTCTCTTCCTATCCAATTTATTATCTGCATGTTTTAGATCTGAACTCTGCTGGGAAAAGGCAGAAGATGCAACAAATATTAAAGATATTTGCATCTTATCTCTAAAATCTGCTGCAAAAAGAGCAAACTGCGCAGAAGAATGTAGACATGCTTGACTGAAACATCATCAGTGCAAAGTGTTTTTGTGAATTGGAGATTAAGATGCAGCCAGTGGGGGGTGAACATTGCACAGTCCTTGTTGCACTAAGGCTGCAAACCATTCTTTCTGATTTTATCCCTGAGGGTTGTTCAACTGGAATGAAATGGATTGTTTCTTTCAAACAAAGCTGGTTTGATCCAACTTATGATTCAAAAAACTCATTAGAAGCATGGGGTTTCACACTGTCTGAAGAAAATCTGCAGAGTTTGTATCTGGCTACCTGCCCTTTGTGAACTATGTTTAGTAGTCTGAATAGATGTATGATGTTTGCTTGATTAGACTTATATTTATGTCTGTATTAAGTTTCTTTATGGAGCCTTTCTTTCTACCTCCCCTACAGTGTTTTGGGAGGTTCCACATGCACCCCCACGCCTGTACCTTGTCACTTGCCTTCACCATCCTGCATTAAGGCCTTGTTCACGCGTAGCTGTGTAATTTAAAAAATGATTACCCCCCGTCACTGGTGTTTAAGAATACTTTCATCCACACTTGATCATTTACAAAAACGGGTCATCCACACATGAGAAGACAAATCTGTTAAAAAAGTGCAGCTCTGAGCATGCCAGACCCGTAGGTGGCAGTGATTTTCAGGCATGAAACCCGTGCCAGCCAATCAGAATGAATCCCTGTCATTCTATCTATTCTGCCAGATTTAGAATAGAATAGAATAGAATAGAAGTTTATTGTCTGACACAAAGGTGACAGAAATTCATCTTATGACAGGCCTCAGTTGCATCAAAGACACACATTCACACATTCCCCATCATACTAGTACACACATACATAACAATAACTTTAAAAGACCAGAGTAAAAAAAAAAAAAAAAAAAAAAAAAAAAAAAAAAAAAANGCAGCTCTGAGCATGCCAGACCCGTAGGTGGCAGTGATTTTCAGGCATGAAACCCGTGCCAGCCAATCAGAATGAATCCCTGTCATTCTATCTATTCTGCCAGATTTAGAATAGAATAGAATAGAATAGAAGTTTATTGTCTGACACAAAGGTGACAGAAATTCATCTTATGACAGGCCTCAGTTGCATCAAAGACACACATTCACACATTCCCCATCATACTAGTACACACATACATAACAATAACTTTAAAAGACCAGAGTAAAAAAAAAAAAAAAAAAAAAAAAAAAAAAAAAAAAAAAAAAAAAAAAAAAAAAAAAAAAAAAAAAAAAAAAAACATACTACTGGGTTATGGTTATTTAAACATGATGCCGGGATCTTCTGTTCGGATCAATGGAGAGGTTTGTTCTCTAACACAAGTAATAACATGTACTTGAAGAAAAAAGCAGCAAGAGTTGTTTGCATCAATGTTAAAACTAACACAACCACAACATTAATGCTCTGTATGATGGTGCATATACAGTCATGGACAACAGTACTAGCACCCCTGGAATTTTCCAGAAAATACACCATTTCTCCCAGGAATTGTTGCAATTACAAATGTTTTTGGTATGAATGTGTTTATTTCCTCGATGTGCATTGGAAAAATAAAAAAATGGAAGAAAAAAGCTAAAATTAACACAGTTTTACACAAAACACAAAAATTGGGCCGGACAAAATTATTGGCACTTTTTCAGAATTGTGGGTAAATCATGCAATTTAAAGCAGGTGATGCTTGTTTAAACTCAGCTGTGGCACCTGACACCAGTTAAGAAGTATAAAAGTTGGCACAACCTTTGTGTTGTGAGCCTTTGTGTGTCACACCAAGCATAGAGAAGAGAAAGAAGAGCCCAGGAATGTCTGAGGACTTAAGACGCAAAATTGTTGGGGGTGCGAGTACATTTGCCCATGACTGTATGTCGAGTCAACAGCTTCTTTTGTTGCAAGCACTGACGTTTGAGATTCAAAATCTCTAGTTATCAGCGTATACACAAAACTATGAAAACTGAGTTTTCCAGAATCTTCATGTTTGCCTGAGTTTTCTGAAAAGATCATTTTTGGCAAAAACTGCAGTTTTGTGTGAATGACAGGTCTATATGTCTAAAAATAAATGCCATTTCACAGAAACCCAGCCACATGTGAACATGGCCCAAAGCTCAAGGATCCAGTGCCAGATTATTCCCGCTTCAATTGTGGTACATTGGCTAACTCTCTTGTGTCCTCCTGAGTGTTATTCAAGTTTTGAGTTTTCTAATTTTGTGATAATGCATGTGACTAACTATTGCAGTTTTCTTTTTCTCCAGTGGCTCCTCAAGCTTCCTGTGTTCTGCCTAAACTCTGCCATGCTCTCTATCAGACACTCACCTTCCTCCACTTTGAGCCTCGCCTTCTTGGGTCTCCCTCACACCATGGACCTTGAATTGCTCACCATCACCCTCTATCACATCTTTAAAAATAAAACTTGCTTCAACAGCTTCCTCTGACTCTAAGCTGCTTCTGAGTCTTAATTTAAACGACTGGCATTCAGCCATAACAAGATGTTTTAAATGCTCTTGTTGCTTCAAGCCTACATCCTCAGGTATTACAGACACTGGAGCTCAAGCGTCAGAGATAAACATTGAAACTTCAAGGTCCTTTTAATTTCTACCACAAGGTGGCTTTTTGTTTCTTTGACATCAGCAACAGGTTAGAGTTCCTCTAAGAAGGAGGAATCTGAAAAGATGTGGTAAGGACTGTGCTGCAATTGTGAGAAATGAAACTCCTCTTTGACTCATTAATCTTATTTTATCAAAAAAGATTTCTTTAAACTCCTCCAGTCACATTTTTATCTCGCCCCTCAGGTGAAATACTTATCAGAAAAAGATTTGATGTTGAGATTCTCATTTGTTGATTTCATCACTAAGTAACTTCACTGTTTCTCCACAATAAATCACAGTCAGAAGCCTCACACCAGACATTTTACCACCTACAAGCTTTAACTTTCTTTTTCATCCTGAAACTTGTTGTAATTGCTGCTCACTCAGGCAAACCTCTGCGTCTCTGAGCCACCTCAGCAGAGGGAGTTCTGCTTTCATACCTTGCACTATCACATAAGATGTTTATTTTGTCTTGTGGCTTCCTGGGGAGGTGAGCCCAGCAGGAGCTGCTCTCCAGCTGTGACACTCTCACCTCTCAAGCCCCCCCTTTTCCCACCTTTTCCAATTACTCTGATGGGGGCAGCTGTTTATATTTTGCCATCAGATATGGATTGGCAGGGGTTAGAGGATTTGGAAGTCATGCAGAAAGGAACTGCAGGGGTTTAGAGGAGATGCAAAGCATAGAGAAGCAATGCTGTTTTATTTGAGGCTCCCAGTGGCATGAATATGTAGAAATGTGTCAGTGAGCACCCATTTGTGAAAGGCACGGGTGAGTGAATCTGTATCCTAATGAAGGGGCTTTTCCTTGGAAACAGAGCGAGACAGGGGCTCTTGGGAAATGCAAGGAATATAAAGGACCCAGCTCTTTGGATGAGTTTAGCGATGATATAAGAGGAGGAGCTTGGGTTTTTCTCAGAGGAGTACCTTGAATGATTGAAAGATGAGAAGATTGGAAAGTGATGAACTCTTCTATGACTTTGATTAAATCAATAAAATGACACCTGGGTTCTTTTCATAATGCTCCCGTCAAATAGCAAGCACACCCTGAGAAAACCCTCATCTTGTTCAAAAACTGTAAAACCTCTGGGTTCATTTACAAAAAGATTTCATTTAAATGTCTCTTATAATATTGCCTGCACTGTGTGCATTTTATTGCAATAACTCTGCTCGTATCATACCCGGTACAGCTCTATGTAAACTCTTGGAGGCACTGAGTTCTGTTTCTGACGAAAGCTGTCCATGTCTATACAGAAAAAAGGATCTGCTTGGATTTGGCAAAGGCAACATGATGCGTTGACAGCAACTCAGAAACAAATGTGTAACCATCTTGCTGTAATAAAACTCATCTTATGGTATCTATTAAATCCTCCCGTTGTTGAGTTGTTGTGACCATCTAGTGCATCCATTCATAAATGTTTGATTGTTCCAGCATAAAATGCACTTTATTCTTGTACTATCAGCTATTTCAAGTTATGTTTCAAGACAAACATCAATAATCAGCATGTTTTTGAAGACAGAACTTCCTCAAACTGTGAAACAGCGCAGCCTCACAGCTTTTAATACTTCCTCCATTTTCTCTCAGGAACAAACAGAGCTGCAGATATTTCCCTGGGCCTCCATTACTGTTGGGTTTGATTCAAAAACAGACAAGTACAAACATACAGCCAATAACTGCTTTCAGCTGTTGTTGATTTGATTTTTGAGGGGGAGGAAGTATTTTTCATTCACTATTCAAGAGACAGCGATATAATACCATCTCATTTCAAAAATGAGCAAGCACAATATGGATTTTCTTTTCAAGCTTCAAAAATCAGTTTGGTGCTGACGCAATGTTTATTCAGTCGTTGTCTGACCAGTATCACAGGGCCAATATGCAGGAACAAATAACTTTTCACGTAAACACACTCATGCACAGAAAACCTTTCAAGCACACACTCACACCTACATAAGGAAAGCTCCTTTTATCATTGAAGTATAAGCAGTAACAGCAATTATATAGACCAATGATTGCTTTTTGACCTGTAAGAATTCCAAGCCGTATTGACAATGCAATATTCATTATTGACAATTGTATTAGTAGACGTCTACAATTCAATTTTCATAAGTGGAAATAGTCATGAAAGATATCAAATACCAAAGTCGTACTCATACTCAACTTATGCCCCTGGCGTCTGTTCAGGCTGAATTACAGAAATCTGAATTGCATTTTTTTCGTTTACCAATAATCTAAGAGATACTTTCCGATATTTATTTTACAAGTCATAATTGAATAACAGATATCAAAATTTAAATTACCATATGTAATAATGGTATTGAAGGTTTTTTCATTTATATTTGGACTAAAATCGAACTATCTGAAAAAAACATATGATAATGAGGCCATAATGTCCTTAATGAATTTGGCAGTAAGATTACATGTTCAAATATGCTTATAAGACATCACCTCCCTGAGGAGTGTCTGAGGACTTAAGACACAAAATTGTTCAAAAATATGTACAATCTCAAGGATACAAGATCATCTCCAGAGATCTTGAAGTTCCTTTGTCGAGTGTGCGTAATATAATCAAGAAGTTTATTATCCATAGAAATATAGCTCATCTCCCTGGACGAAGACAGAAGAGCAAAATTGACAAAAGAATGCAGCACATGATAGTTCAAATGGTGGATAAACATCCTCAGACAACTTCTACACAAATTCAAGCTGTTCTACAGACTCAGGGAGCAGAAATTTCAGCTGGTGCAATACGTCGCCATCTGAGTGAGAAGACACGCTATGGCAGGAGATGGAGGAGAACCCCACTGCTGACCAAGAGACATAAAAAAGCCTGACTGGAGTTTACAAAAAAGCACCCCAGTAAACCTCAATCCTTCCTTCTTTTTGGAAAAGCAAGTCATTCCACATTTAACAGAAAATAGAATGAGGTCTACAAAGAAAAGAACACAGTGCCTACAGTCAAACATGGTGGAGGTTCAGTGATGTTTTGGGGTTGTTTTGCTGCCTCTGGCACTGGGGGCCTTGACAGTGTGCAAAGAGTCATGAAATCTGGAGATAATCAGAACATTTGGGCTGTAATGTAGGGCCTCATGTCAGAAAGCTGGGTCTGTGTCAGAGGTCATGGGTGTTTCAGCAGGACAATAACCCAAAACATACCTTAAACAGCACCAAGAAATGGTTGGAGACAAAACGTTGGAGAGTTCTGAAGTTCCTATTTTTCAATAATTTTGCATTTTAAGCCCTCAGACCTCAGTTCTTCTTTGTCTTCTCCATCCTTGGTGTGACACACAAAGGCACACAACACAAAGGTTGAGTCAACTTTTGTACATCCTAACTGGCATCAGGTGTGATTTCTATATTTCCAAAACCTGTTACTTGCCACTGTTAAGTTTAAACAAGCATCACTTGCTTGAAATTAAATGATGTACCCACAATTCTAAAAGGGTGCCAACAATTTTGTCCAGCCCAATTTTTGTGTTTTGTGTAAAATTGTGTCTATTCTGGCTTTTTTTTGTTCCTTTTTTTTTTTGAGTTTTTCCAATGCACATCAGGGAAATAAACAGTCATAACAAAAACATTTGTGATTGCAACAATTTCTCGGAGAAATGGTGTATTTTCTGTAAAAATTCCAGGGGTGCCAATACTTTCGTCCATGACTGAATATCAATTCTCCAGCCAACTTGTTGTAGTGGTTGTTTCCAGGAGCCCATTGCATAAAAGCCTGGAAGAGTTCATGTGGCTCTTTGACAAGCAGCCATACAGGTGACTATGACAGGACACATCAGAGGTGGCATATTGCCCCTCCATGAGCACGACACCCTGAGAGTCCTGCATTTGTTTGAGAGCGCCACTGTTCCACTGAGACCTTTTCATCAACCGACAACCATCATTTTTCTCGCACTGCCCTGAGCCAGCTTTCTGCTCATTTGTAGAAACGTGTAAATTACAGCATGCAGCCAAGCAAGGGGACCTGAGGACAATCGATAGTAACAGCTGCTCCTGATGGAGTATCCAGAAATCAGTGCTTTACTGGAAATATTTATGACCAGAATGCAGCAGGGTGTCTTTGCATTTTTTAAGCACATAAGTCATGGCTGGGTGCATTAACCGAGCATGAAAATGTAAGAAGTGGGCACAAACTAAGATTGATAGCACCATTTAAGAAACTTAGATTTCTTCTTAGTTGGCTGCATTCTGCCGTTGCTGACTGTAACTTAGTTTCCGTGCAATCTTTGGCCTTTACTTTAGTTTGCATGGATAACTTCAGTTGGCTTAAGTATGACAAAAAAGCCTCTTTGTTCTTTACTGCCAAAAGTTCTCATGAAAACTGAAAATCAGGTCTGGGATGATGACAAAGTTGGTTTATAATCCCGAAGCCTCTCAGTAAATGGCTGCTTGGATCTCTCTTCAATGATGAGAAAATGAACCACAGTTCAATGCATAAATTAAAAGTATTGAGATGCTCTAAGAAATAATGTGAGTTAACACAATTCTTCACTGTGCCTTCGTTATTTGAAATATTAAGATTATAAGGCTTAACCATTTTGAAAAGCACTGATCCACTGATGTGTATCTGGTGTTTGAAGACAATGCTCCAAAGTGAGTGAGAGCAGGTCTTCTGGGTGAAACAGTCAGCTTACAGCAGGGACTCCCCTGGTTAGAGATGATAAAAGGAAAGCCATGTGTTTAGTGAAGAGTACAGTTGGTATGGAGGGTTTCTGGATATAAAACATTTTAAAATAGATACGATTATTTGAGGTCCAAACTATTGGCCACTCCTGGCCCTTGAAGGGTGCTGAGGACTGTCCATTGGGAGTTGACTACGGTGACACCTTTGCCAAGAACTGATTTTGTTTTCTGAGCTCAAACTACCATATAACCCCCTTGGATCCTGGACCCTCAGCATGCAGGCCTACTGGTTTTTATCCTGAGTCCCTCTCCAGATCCACAGAGATCCTTAATAATCAGCGCTAAATTGCAAGTGCAAACTAAAAAGTTGCACGTGTTAAGAGTTGGAGTGTTATGGGTTATGCAGGCCACCTTATTTAAATAAGTTTGATGTGTGCTGTCATCTGTTTCCATGAGGAAATAAAAAAGAACTCATCCTTTACCTCAGTCTGCAGCAAAGCTTTTCATCCTCTCTCCTCATCTGGATATCTGGATTTCTGTCCATACAAAACAACCACTGGACAGAAACTCTAACTCTCCATACATGCCTAGGAATCTACATTTTGGAGCAACAAAACACACAGAAACCAGTGTTGTTTTCAACAATTTAATTCAAATTTTACCACTGAGATGTGCATGAGCTCTGAGATGACAGGTCTGTGCCAACCTGTTACGTGCAGAAGGAGAGCGAGAGAGAGAGAGAGAGAGAGAGAGAGAGAGAGAGAGAGAGAGAGGATAGAGAGAGACTCCAGATCGTATTATAGGCTTCTTTTTTAGAGTTCTTTTTTATAGCTTCATGTATGCCTCTTGGGTTATAGAGCTGGCTAGATATTTGTCTGCAGTTCTTTTCATTTGACCGCAACCATTTCTGCGCAACGCTGTGTCAGTTTGCACTGGCTGATCAAACATGCTTAATGTAGACACTAAAACACAACCACAAACAGTTTCAGGTTGGATAAATCACTTTGCGGGTGTTAAATGATTTCATTTGCATCTCCTCCTCCAAATATTTGCACATTCTGATAATCTTTTTTTATTCTGCGTATTCATGAAGGTACACTCACTAAATGGATAGCACGTTGGTAGATCAGCTTTGCACGCGCTATCAAGTTTATTCATGTTTTTGTACGCAAACCTTTGGCAGATCAGGTCTTAAAAGTTGTACAGGAGGTTGAACTCTCAGTTATCAGACTCCCCTCCTTAGGTATCGGTCTGTCACGGTCCATTTTGAAGAGTGTGCTTAGTTATGCTGCTCTAGGTTAAGACCACTGCTGTGGGTCTCTTTCTTCCCATTTCTCTGAGTTAGGATCTCAGATCCGGTATTTGCCATCTGTTTTGAAATTTATTCTTCTGTTACTGAAGATCAGGGTTTATTGGGACAACATTGTGTGATTGTTCGGCGTGTTTTCTCACTCCTGAAGCTCGTCAAACTTTAAATGATCTGACCTGTTTGCTGGCTGTCTTGAGAGATGGAAGAGTAAAGAACACAGTTTTCCCTTCAACAGGGGAACACCAGCCTGGTGTGGGCAGCCGAGGCTGGAGGTAGTGGTGCCATGGTGTGGGGATATTTTTCTTGGTCTCTTTTAAACCAACTGAGATTTTCTTGAGCCTGAGATTGAGCCTTCCTCGTTATGTTGGAGTCAATTTACATTTAATGGAGCAAATGTATGTCACATTCTTGTCTTAACTAAAATGAGTTTTACACCCCCTGACAAAAGTGAATTATTAGCAAAAAAAATCATCAGAAGAAATAAAATTAACACCACTCTGATCAGGGTAGCTTGAATATGTATATATATATATATATACTATAGCCTGTCAAAAGAACCAACTCTTGTCATAAAAAAGTAGAGTTAAAATATAACTGTCTGGGTTTGATTATCATACAAAGGTTGAACATGCCATGAGTGTGTGGATGCTGAGTACATAAAAGCATCCTCCCTTTATTGAGAGGGAAGGATTCAAATATCAGACACCTCAGTGAGGCTATTACCATGGAAACAGAAGAGTACTCAGCATGCAAACATGTGCTGCCGAGTGTGCGCTGACACAGACATGCTTATGAGCCACACAAGGCAAGTAGCTCCTGCTGTGATCTGAAGTTGGTCACACAGTCAGCAACCCACTTCTCTAATCATGCCAACTATAAATCACAACTATGCAGAGTTTGGAAGCAGCCCCAGGTTCATTTCTTCATATCAGTCCAGGGACCCTGTTTTAAAAGTCGAAGACTCTGGGTATAGCGCGAAGGGAAGCAAGTGTGTCAAGCTACATCACAACCTTATAGCAATTTAAATAGTCCACTCTGATAATTCATCGGACTGCTTTAGGCAATGATAGTCAAAATCAATCAGTGTTCTCGCTGGTTTCCTTTAAGAGCCAGCTGCATGTGCAGCAGAAGCATTGATATCCACACAGGTGGTAGGCAGTGGCTAGGTGCTTAGATGGGCTTTTACCATAGCAAGTATTCACAGCAAAAACTCAAATTCAAGCAAGAGTCAAGGTCTCTTTTTGTCTTATTGGACTAAAAAGGACTGTTAAGAGAGTCTGTATGAAGTGGATTGCAGCGAATCATTCACCTGGAGGACTCCAGCAAAATGTGGTGAAAAATGAATGGGGATCGGATCTTCCTTTTATCTCTACTTTTCTTTGTTCCAGACATCTTTTCACCAGATACAACACGAAGAGGTAATATATTCATCAACAGTTACGTAGCCCCATTATTTGAAAAGGATCATCAGATTTAGTCAGTTTGTAGCGTAGTTTAGTAGCAATTTAGGTGCTCTGAGACATGACTCTGGACATTCGTGAATCCTGGTTGTGTCCTACCAGTGCTCATCTACCAACTCCAACCTCACCAAGCAGAGCGAACGTGACCTGGCTCTTCATTTTATTGATGGACTCTCAGGTTTGAACAGACCACTGCAGAAAAGGGATACGAGCTGATCCAGACTTGGATTCGAGTCTAGATGTGCTGGACTTGTGACTCAACTCCTGCTCTGATGACTCTGACTTAGACTCTGACTGAAGCTGTGGGTGCATGAGAGGACTCGGGAGAGGACACAAGCTTATTTCTCCATTAATGCTTTGTTCAGATTCATCTACTGTCCCTTCTGGTATAAGGTTCTAATTTTCAGGCTGCAGGTGGCGCGTGTGTTTACCTGCATGTGCTTTCACGGGCCGTCTCCTTCAGCAACAGTGTGGGGCAAGACGTCAAAGGAGGTGTTATGGGTTGTGTGTTTTTGAGGATTTTACTGCTATCACTGCCAAAAATCAGAGCTACAATTTTGCTACGAGAAAGACAAGTTAAGGTGAAGACAGAGATTTTTGTGTCAAATATAAAAACAAGAAGACAGACGTTGTGGTAATATTCTCCTTGCAGGACACCAAGTGGTACCTCCTTCGCAGAGATGGTCCTGGGAGCTTGAAACATTCTTTTTGCCTGTTTCTTTTGGTAGTTGTGGCATTTAACTTGTTAGCTACATGCAAACTACAGGATATCGCAATCTTCACATGTTTCTCTCTGTGCACTATTTGGTGCTGTGAAGCGCAGGCACATCACGTCTTCTTGGTTGACAGTTTCAAAATAAAAGCACCCTCTTCAAAATAAAACTGCTTTCAATGCACAAGATATGTAACACAAATTATAAAACTTAAATTTGTTTGTACGACTCTGAAAGACAAAAAGGTTGGTTTACTATTGCAACAACTGCAGTGTTTCCATCTTCACAGGGATCACCCTTCGAATAGCTTGAAAAGTTATTTGCTTGTGTTGTTTCTGACTGGATTTCTCCTAACTATCAGTGTGTTTTCTGCACATCAAAATTGTCCTACACAGTCATTCTAGGTTTACACAGACAATCATTTGGAGTCAAACAGCAGCATTCATCACTTTATCTCAAGCTTGAATTTATTCATCTGCTCAAAGTTCCACAAGTTAAGTTTCCTGTTTCCTGTAGGGACTTCTGCAGCACTTGGGCTGAGATACTGAGGACTGGGCTCAGACCCGACTTGGTTTCTTTTTTGGTGACTCAGAATGGACTTGGATTTTATTTTGGTGACTCAGGCTCAACTTTGACTTGAACATTGAGGACCCGAGACTTGACCCGGATTTCAGCACTGGTGACTCTACTACAACAATGGCTCCAGCGTTCACTATTACTACAGCATTTAGCACAGAAATCGTTTTTAGCAGAGAGAAACACAGATTTCTCTTCCCACAAACTCTGTCAGACAGTGTGGTGTTACAACCTCAACTTGCCGTAAATCAGTCTGGTCTGGTGGGACCAGACTGAGAAGCTAGGAATTTGCATTCAGAAATAACTTCTTTTAGCGTTGATAATCTCGTTCTAAATAGGGGATCATGATCATGCATATATCTGGATATGAGACTTTTTCAAGATCACTAAGAAAGTCCTCACAGTCCCTCTAACATGAGTCATATTCACCTGACAGGTACAGGGAACGTCCTGTTTCAGATGTTAAAAAACACAAATGACTCCTGAATTCTTTGTTGTGATGATCCATCCTGGAGCTTTGAAGTTTCTAGATTTTATGGCCATCAGGAGAATGAGAGCCAGAGGGGGTGAGTGGAGTACTGCTTTTTTCTTTATCAATTTGTTTTGTAGAGACTAACCCTTGAAGATTAAAAAAGTCTGTCAATAAGGTAGGAAAAATTAACTTAAAGTTTCCTCAAGGCTATACTTTAATTTCAATACAAATTGAAATACAGACAGTATGACTCAGCCAAAAGCTGAAAACATTGGACATTTGAACCCTGACCTCGACATAAACTACCATTCTGGAGCTTTGCCCTAAATTATCTAAAAGGAGGTTTATACAAGGTTCAGTATTTGCCATCAAAGGTGTATGCTGGGTGAAGCTGGATATGGTGATATGTAGTCAGACACTTGTCTCTTCTGCTCACTGCACAGCGGCTTAGATACATGTGCTCTGGGGAGAAGAGGAGAAAGAGCTGAAGCACAAGTGATTTACACTGATGCTTCCTTTTGGATCATATTTCTCTCACACAATAGTACAAACGATTGGCTGACAATGGTGTGAAAACATTGTGGAAAAATGGGCCAGAACTGTCCCTGATGAGAGGAGTAGATTTGTGTTTTTCCTCTGTTAACATGATATACAGTCTTCAGATTCAGAGCAGACTCCCTTCTACATAATGCTGCATTGGTAACTGTCTAACTGAAACCTAGAGTGACGACTGTTGGAGTTAAGACCTGATGTCTATAAGCAGACTGTTAACTGCACTCACATGAATATAAATGTACAGAGGCATTAAGCAGAGTGTTATAATTGTCAGATGACAGCTGAGTTGTTCCAGGGTTGGATTACAGAAGATTATGTTCCACCGCTCTCTGTTCCACATGTATTTCCTCTCAGACAGTTTTCTTGTATTTAGGAAGAACATGATTAGATGGCAACACCCAGACTCCAAACCCTCAGGTTCCATATTTCCAAGCAGGAGATTGCTGAAGTAAAAATCGAAGTAATCTAAAAGTTTTGAGTTATTGGTTAAAGATAAAAGTACTCTGCGTTTTGTATCCACTTTAGCTCCATTTGCACTTCCAAATTATTTCACTAATAATACTTTTCTCTGATTTTCCTAAATAGTCAAAGCAAATGACAAACAACACAATTAGAAGTAATCAACTGTTGGAGTATAGTTCAAATGTTATTGAGCGCACCTCTAAATGATAGCAGTTTTCATTTTTAATTAAAAAAACTTTAACGCATTGATCCAAATGATCATGTACAGCAGACTTTAAAAGTATTTTGTAGGTTGTAAAGAACTGAAAATAGTCATGAGTTGAGTTTAAAGCATAAGTAGGTCATGTTGACTGAAATTAAAAGCTATTTCAATCAAAAACATCTTAACAAGCCAAGTTACACTTCAACTGTATTCAACAGCAGCTTCCACAGCACTCATCAGCAAACAAGATTGTTTGAAAAAGAGACGTTGTTTATTTCTAGGCCCGCTGCAGCCATTTCTGTTTCTGAACATTTGTTATGGGTGGCCAATTGGAAGCTTAAGGCAAACCTCTGCAGGGTCCTACACCTTGAGGTTTGTGAGGCTCCAGAGGCAGCAGCTTCAAATATCGTTGCGCTTCCTCATTTATCTGCACGAACTAATGTTTGCTCTAAATCGTCCATAAATCTCTTAACAGTAAGATAAGGTAAAGTTTAATGAAATATTGAATGTTTTCAGGCCTTGTCCAAGGCATTCAACTATTTCACACTTTTTGGCAACAAAGGGATCCTTTTTCTTTCCCATAGTGCTTGAAAATCATGGTCTGCTTAGAAATGTGGAACATTGTTCTCTAGGAGTTTTCCCTAAATTGGGCTCACCTGGAAAACTAATTATCACAGGTGTCTGAAACTGATTTCAGTGATTCAAAGAGCCCTGAGACACAAAACCATCTATGAGTTTGATGGAAAACCCAAAGATTATTCTTTGTGGCACTAAAATACAATTTGCCTAATAATTCAGAATGCACTGCAGTGCTGGAGATGTTCAGCACCATGGATAGCAACATCCTCAGCCCAGCTCATAAAGGTGGAGCTTGTTAAAATGATCTACCATATGGACATGACAGTTTTCCATTAAGCTTACCTGAGTGTAGTTTCATTATTATGAAGCCAGAGGCTTAATGCATAAACTCAGCAGGCCTGCTGAGACAGACACTGGAGCAGCGGGTAAGAACACTCTAACAGACCGTGTGAGAGGGATAATGAGCGCTTGTGCAGCACAAGTCACTGAGGCCTTGCTTGGAAAGTGTCTTATTTCACCCAAAGCTGTCCTTCCACAGCTCATGACTTTTACAGACCAGCTGAATCACTTTTTGCTAGATCAGTGCTCACTCATACACTCCACTCTCTGATGTGTTTTAAAAAGTTAAAAAGCAGGGAGGAGTGTTTTTAAGGGACCTGCTGCTCCAAAGTCAGTAAAGCTGACAGTGCTAGTCCTTAAAGCTTATTTATGAAGGAACTTCAGTTTTAAAGCAATAGAAAAAGTTTGAAGGTGGGTACATGACATGACAGTGGACAGGAGTTAGAGAAGTTATGGCAGCTTAGGGGCAGGAAACATGCAAAGCCTGGTGAGAAGTTTTTTTTTTTTTTTTTTTTAATTAATTGATTTATTTTTTTTATTCTACTTGTTTTGTTCTTGTTCATAGTTTTTTAGCTTCTAATGGGCAAAAAAACCCTGATTACTGCAACAGCCTCCTGTTAAACCAAAAAACAGCACAAACAGAGTGACACAAGTGCTTCAGACCATACAGATAACTCTTAATAACTCCAAAGGCAGTCAAGATGAAACAAACCACCAGCAAAAGCAAGAGAAGAGAAAATGAGAACAAAAAAAGAGACTCTTTTTACTTGAAGAGGCACCATTTCTATTTCCAGGAGTAGATTCAAACTTTCCTTTTGGATAAAGCTTAGGCAGAGCTAGATCAGGTCTGAAGCAGCTCTTGTACACATCTGGGCTATGCTAGGCTAGGTTAGGTTTGGCTAGGTTAGGTTAGGTTAGGTTAGGTTAGGTTAGGTTAGGTTAGGTTAAGTTTGGCTAGGTTAGGTTAGGTTAGGTTAGATTAGGTTAGGTTTGGCTAGGTTAGGTTAGGTTAGGTTTGGCTAGGTTAGGTTAGGTTAGGTTTGGCTANCTCCAAAGGCAGTCAAGATGAAACAAACCACCAGCAAAAGCAAGAGAAGAGAAAATGAGAACAAAAAAAGAGACTCTTTTTACTTGAAGAGGCACCATTTCTATTTCCAGGAGTAGATTCAAACTTTCCTTTTGGATAAAGCTTAGGCAGAGCTAGATCAGGTCTGAAGCAGCTCTTGTACACATCTGGGCTATGCTAGGCTAGGTTAGGTTTGGCTAGGTTAGGTTAGGTTAGGTTAGGTTAGGTTAGGTTAGGTTAGGTTAAGTTTGGCTAGGTTAGGTTAGGTTAGGTTAGATTAGGTTAGGTTTGGCTAGGTTAGGTTAGGTTAGGTTTGGCTAGGTTAGGTTAGGTTAGGTTTGGCTAGGTTAGGTTTGGCTAGGTTAGGTTAGGTCAGGTTTGGCTAGGTTAGGTTAGGTTAGGTTTGGCTAGGCTAGGTTTCCAATCCAAACCGATCCAATCCAATCCAAAGGTTTGGCTAGGTTAGGTTAGGTTAGGTTAGGTTCGGCTAGGTTAGGTTAGGTTAGGTTAGGTTTAGCTAATGTATTTGCCTGTAGATAAATTTCTTTTGCAGCAAGATGATGATGGCATCCACCTTGACATTTATTCTTAAAAATATTGAAAGCACCAAACATTAAAACACTGAAAAGTACCCCAGTCTCACCAACCATAAATCAAATGAAAGATAATATAATTTAAAAGACATTACTATTGAAGTGAATAAAAATAAAGAAATAGAAGCTACCATAGAAAAAAAGAAAAAACACAATCGTATTTTTTTTGTTCCAGTGTGTATGTATCTGTCTCTCCGTCTGTCCATTCTTCTGTCTTTCTTTCTGTCTGTCTGCCTGTCTGTCCGGCTTCACCACTCTCTCCTTGCCTCTTTCAGTTCCCCCTCTCCTCCTTTCCCTCTGCTGTCTCTATCTCTTTCTCTAGCCCCAACACAGTCGAGGCAAATGTCTGTCTAACATAAGTCTGGTTCTTTCTGATGTTTCTGCCCTGTAAGGGACGTTTTTCCTTGCCACTGAAACTTGTCACTTGCAAAGGTACGTACTCATGGTGGGTTATGATGAGATAAGACTTCTTATCTTGTATTGATGTTGGGTCTTGGTCAATAAAATAACTTTCCATTAAGATTCACAGGTCTAAAACTGTGAGCATTTTCAGAAAGTGTATTGAGATAACTGTTTTTATGCTTTGGTGATACAAAGATTGATTGTTTGATTGACTGTTTCATTGATTGTTTGATTGATTGACTGTTTCATTGATTGATTGATTGAGAGATTGATAAAAAGTCAGTAATCAAAATAGTCAATTTATTGTCAGTGTATTGATATGTCTGGTTGATTTGGCACAAAGCTGATTTGGTTTTACACTTGGTGTCAAGTCATCTGCTTCTATCTAAACATTTCCCCACATGAAAGGGATGTTGATGATCCACCAGAGTTTTCACTGGACTCCACCCATAAACCCAGGCACTCCATAGTCCGTTTTCAGCTCTTATTTTTCCAAAGTCAGCCACTCAAAGACAAGAATCAGCACTGGGATGGAATATGGTAGAAATCCTTTATACAAATTAACACAGAAAACAATTTAACATTGTTTTAAGAAAAAATTGCACTAGTTTATTTTATTTTAAAAAATTGTTCTCATAAAGAAATTCTTTCCTGTATCTTAAAAAGGTATCAACACAAAAACAAGACAGAATCAATTCTCTATATAATACAAGTGTTCACAATTAACATTTCGTATCAATCTCATTGGTTTTAATTTTTGACAAGTAATCACTCCCCACTATTTATCTATCGGCCAAAACATTTGAATAATGGGCTGCGTGTTAAAAGGGCAACCAACCCGACAACTAATCAATTTGATAAACACAAAACAATCTCTGCAGTTCCTTGGCAGATCCATAAATATCTTCTTCAAAATCTGCCAGCTCTAGTGCAAAAATCTTTAGGCAAATTTCAGGAGAGTTTTCACCTCCACCTTTTCTCTTCTTCTTGCAGCTCAGTGCAAGATGCACTACACACACCTTTTAAGACCTCGGGTGTGTTCTGCGCTCTGGTTTGAGGTTTTCCCGTCTTCTTTCCTTCAGTTTGCCTTCATAGTTTGATACTTTACTCATAATTTAGTGCTGAGATGGGAGGACATAAAAAGTCGTCATGTCAAGAAAACCTTGAGACACAAATTAAGGCCAAACTTAAAAGAGTTACCAGATGTTTGTGGCTAAAAAAAAAATCATAAAAAAATAATAACATGTTTTGACTGATGGGTTTTACATTACCTTTAACAGTTACAAACACAAGATGTTATGACGCTGTTGCAAATTGGCAACATGACACCTGCCAGTGACAGCACTTTTATGGCATTCATACAAGCTGCCTCAATGATTGAGAACCACTCATTTATGGGATCACAGTCACCTTTCGAGATGGGATCAGTCATCCTCTGTAACCGCTGGATGTTCTGGGAGGTCTGAACCAGGAGGTTTCAAATACATTTTTGGCAGACAAAAATCATCTCTCACTTTCTTCATTTTTTTTCTTTGCAGACATCCCCCTCCTGTCTTTTCAAGCACAATAATAATCAAAGCTGCAAGCACTGATAACTGGGTCCTTGTCCCCATGTGCCTGTCGGTGCATGTCACAAGGGCCACATGTTCATGAGTTAAAGCTAACTAAAAAGCAATAGCATACAGTGCCTGCAGCATGTGCAGCAGGATTTTATAACAAAAAGTCAATAGCTCCTGTTGCTGGTCAGGAGTGCCTTACTTTGATGGTAAAAACACAAATACATGTACTTAGGCTGTGACACTGAGAATGTGTGTGCATGGTCACGATCCAAGATTGTACATTAGAGCTATTCAGGTTTGCATATTGGCAAAAAAAAAAATCATCAACTTTGGTGGCCTCCCCCTGGCCACGCTGGTTGAGTTAAAAAAAAAAAATCCTGTAAAACTTTTCATCATCAATGTGTCTAATATACACACCTTCAATATAGAGATTTTTGGACAAGTTTATAGAATAATGTTGGGTGAAGTGGGAAAAGTCCCATTTTGATGTGCAATTTCCGACCTATTTTTAGATTTCCCCAAAATATTATACATTTTTGTGAAGGTCTTGGTATGATGCGGTTGAGCTCAAAAGTTTACATACCCTAGCAGAATTTATGATTTCTTGCCCATTTTTCACAGGATGTGAATAATTCCACAAAAAGCGTTCTTTCACATATGGTTAGTGGTTGGGTAAAGCAATTTATTGTCAAACAACTGTTTACTTTTTTTTTAAATCATAATGAAAACAGAACGTACCAAAATAGCCCTGACCAAAAGTTTACATATCCCAGTTCTCAATACCTTGTATTGCCCCTTTTACAATCAATAACAGCTTAAAATCTTTTGTGGTAGTTGTGGATAAGGGTCTTTATTTTCTCAGATGGTAAAATTGCCCATTCTTCTTGGCAAAAAGCCTCAAGTCCCCACAAATTCTTGGGCTGTCTTGCATGAAGTGCAGGTTTGAGTTCCCCCTAGTGGCTTAATGCTATCGAGGTAAGGAGACTGAGATGGCCACTCTAGAACTTTCATTTTAATCTGCTGTAGCCAATAGCAGGTCAGCGTGGCCTTGGGTTTTGGTTCATTGTCATGTTGGAAGGTCCATGTACGTCCCATGCACAGCTTCTGGGCTGATGTGTGGCAATTTTCCTGCAGTATTTTCTGATAACATGCTGCATTCATCCTTCATTCATCAGTTTGGACCAAGTTTCCTGAGCCTTTGTAGCTCACACATCCCCAAAACATCAGTGATCCACCTCCGTGTTTCACAGTAGGAATGGTGGACCTTTCATCAGAGGCCTTGTTGACTCCTCTCCAAATGTAATGTCTATGGTTGTGGCCAAAAAGTTCAATTTTGCTCTCATCACTCCAAATGACTTTGTTCCAGAAGTTTTGAGGCTTGTCTCTGAGCTGTTTGGTATATTGTTAGAGGGATACTTTGTGGCATTTGAGTAGAAATGTCTTTCCTCTGGTGACTCAACCATGCAGCCCACTATTTCTCAAGTGCTTCCTTATTGTGCATCTTGGAAAATTTTTCAGAGAGTCCTGTATTTCAGCTGAGGTTATTTGTTGGTTTTTCTGTGCATCCCTGACAATTTCCCTGGCAGTTGTGGCTGAAATTTCTGTCAGTCTACCGGACCGTGGTTTGGTTTCAACAGAATCCCTCATTTCTCATCCCACTTCTTCATTAGAGTTTGGACACTGCTTATTGGCATCCTCAATTTCTTGGGTATCATTTTTATAAACTCCTTCTTGTTTTGTACAGTTCAATTAACTTTTCCTGCAGATCCTTTTCTTTTGCTTCCCCCATGATTGAGAATCCAGAGATGTCAGTGCAGCACTGGGTAAAGATGCACGCATCTGTCAGGAGCTCATAGACTCACTGACCTTTTATACACACACACAGATTACGAGCTCATAGATCTCAGGTGAGGATGGTTACCTTTGGTAGCCATTCATTTTTAGTGCATGTCTTTACTCAACCACTAACCATGAGTGACAGAAAAGTTTTTGTGTTATCATTCATATTCTCTGAGAAATGGCCAAAGAATCATAAATTCTGCTGTTGTCTGTAAAACTTGAAGTCCAACTTTAAATGTACACAAAAAAATGTCATGCAAACCAGAGTATGTGAAAATCAATTTTGGCTGCATCCCCTGGCCATGCCCATTGTGTTAAGAAAAAATCCTATAATAGCTTTTCATCATTAATGTGTCTAGTATACACATCTGATTTAAAGATATTCCAATAAATAAATAAATAAACTGTGGGACTGATTCTTTCAACTTACCCTTTAAATTGTCAAAATTAGACCTTCAACTCAAATTTCCATTCTGAATTCACAATGGTTGCGGACTGTTTTTGTAGGGTTTGGCATGATAGATAAAAAAAAGGTAGGTAGGGTTAAAGGGGTTAAAGAATAATGAACCTTTGGCTTTCAAGGGGGCCTTTGCAGACACCGTTGTCGGGCTCGGGCCCTTATTATGAAAAACAGTTATTACGGATGCAGAGACACACACACACACACACACACACACACACACACACACACACACACACATGCTTAAAGACAGTAAAAGAACAAAGAGAAATAGCAAGGAAACATGAGGAAACAAAGATCCAAGTATGGAGAAAATATGACTGGCACAAAGCAATAAAGAAAATAAGAGAGAGAAGCATTGTGAGAGGAGGGTTGATCTAACAGCATTGGAGGAAGAGAGAGGGAGGGAGAGAGAGAGAGAGAGAGCATTTCATTGTGCACTCTGACAGGGCATGATGTGATCACTCTGTAAACACACTAAGTCACATCATGTCTCATTTTCCGCTGTAGTTCAAAACAGTCACAGTATATATTTTCACTGAATATGCAAGTGAGAGGAAAGTATGTGGGTCCAACATCCTTTAAGTATCTTTTGCATATAATCTGAGAGCTCTTCATTTTTGTTTCAGTCTTTAATAATTCAGACCAAACTAAAACCTGTCATGGCTTCAAGGCTTGAAAAATATTTTTAAAGTTAAAGCTAAAATATGTATTTATTTTTCGGCATGATTACAGGCTGTAGTCGCATTAACAAAACATAGGATTGTCATACACACTACCTGAGATTGTATAGATGTGTTTCACATGAATTATGCTGTTTGAGTGGTTTTAATCAGAGTTAGATGAGGGATGTGTTTATTTGTGTATCTGAGTATTCATATCCTTCATGCTCCTTTTTAATGAGAGCCTCCCTCTCCCTCTCTTTTCTTCAGATATCAGTATATCATTACACATTTTGCCTTCATCACACTGTTTATTGGATTTTTTCATTGCTTAGAAAAAAATAAATCATATTGTTGTGTATTAAATTTCCATAATGCATGGCAGGCTTGATATTTATGAAACTAAATTACACCATCAAAACAAATTAAAATTCTGCTCTCCACCTCTGCTAATGAGAGGTGTGGCTCCCAAAAAATACATTTTTGACAACAGAGGGAACAAATTGACTCATAAATCTGCTTCTGTGGAGGTGCTGTGTGTTTACCTGCAGGGCAAACACTCAACTACAACTCCAAAGGTAGCAGAAACACAAACATGTGTTTTTATGTGAAGTACCATTCAGTGTCTTGCGTTTTAGAGAACCACTCAGGAAAGGCAGCAGAAGAGACTGGAAGAGAGCAAAGGGTGATGAAAAGTTAAAGGGATAGAATAGCTTCCATTTTTCCCAACATGCAGTAATGTAGGGTGTTCCTTAATACTGAGCACATGCTCAAGTTTCTCAGAGACAGACTTTACAATTATCACTGTCTTCTATTATGTTCTTCTGTTATTCCAGTGGGCCCGGTATGTTCAATGGCCAGTCTGCCCTTCCTCTCATGAATTGTCTTTTTTTGGCCAGCAGGATTTCTTTTATTATGAGTGACCGAGGTTTCATGTTCTTTAAGTGTGATCTGCAGCCCTTCAAAGATCCATGTTGTAACGGCTGTAAACTTCTCACAACAGCTATGCTGACTGTTACTAGTGGTAAACTTACTTTTGACAAGTATGACATATGAAAAAAAAATCCTCCTCCTGTATCCCAAAATCTTTCCTTAGCTTGACATGATTTATCTGCTTTGTGTTTGGAACATATTCAACATGCAGTATTAGTCATCACCAATGCATGATTTGTCAATTTCACTTTTAAAAGATGGAAATGCAGACCTGTTTTAATCCATAGTGATGCACTTAGCTTTTCCTGCTTAAACTGCTCTAAGGGTTTGCTGTTTGCACTATCTGTATATATTTTATGAATGTGGTTCTGTTTCCTCACTTATTACACGAGTTGTAAACTCTGCAAATACAAAAAAAGCGAGATGCACATTAATTGTGCATGGGCCATTGTAAACAAAGTTGCAACACATTTTATGTAATCATACCAGGGCCCAGAGCCCTAATGCAGAGCTAATTGGTGAGGTGTTTTTCCAGCATATGGCCTGTGCTTTTGCTTATGGTTCAGAAATACATGAAGCAGGGAAGCTTAGCTCCTCCTTCCTTCTTCTGAAGCCCTGAGCAGATGCTATTTCTGTTGCCTGTGGGTCCAGACAGAGCCTGGGGACACTGGAAGCAAGATGCCTCAAACTTCATATTTTTCCCTTTTCCTCCGCTTCTTCTCTTTCATTTCCCCCAGCCGTTTATAGCCCATGTGGACTGAGGTGAAATCCTATCCTCATTATTTGCTGGTCTTTACTTCCAGCATCATGCACCAATCCACAGAAGTGATCATTTCAAACAGACTCCCGGGCAAGGAAAGTGAGAGATAAGAAGCAATAAGAGAAAATAATACTCACACATCTAACATCTGTTTCTTAACAGAATAGTAGGGAAGCAGTGAAGAAGTGTGATAGTGACCACGAACAGGCCACTTTGAAGTGAAATGAAAATAGTCCTGGGTTTCTCAAGAACTTAATGTGATCATGTTCAAGAATTTCAAGTTGTTGGTACGAAAATGGTGGTGGTGAAAATGAAATAACGGTACTGAGTTAGTCTGTCTTTGTACACATGAGAAGTGCAAACTTGACTGATGGTATATCAACCATCCCCTTGTCCAACAGAAAAAAAAGTAAAATTCCAAAAACTTTTTATATTTACCAGTTTATGTTAAAGTTACTAACTATACCAACTTTACCTTACTAACCGTATAAGTTTTGTTGTGTTTCAGCCTCCTGTTTACACTGAGACTGGCTTCAAAAACCTAGAACAGTGACAGGCAGAAGCACGCTGTCCATTCTATATACAGTCATTGGCAATCAGCCTTCATTGTGCCAGGCACAAACTGAACAACAACAACAGCAGCAACCTACCGTTTTGTTCTTCTGCTGCTGAATCTACTGCCTGCCCTTTACCAAAACGTGCATTTATTGCACTATTTCTGCAATTAGAGAAGAAGTTTTTAATATAAACTCCAGATGATCAGCTCACCACTTCTTCGGCCTCTATACTGTTGTCATGTATATGGCTCCTACAGTTATATTGCCACCTACAGGCCTGACATGCGTACTACACCGTTTTCAGTCCGTGTAGATTTTTTTTAGCATTTTCTGTCTGAGAGTGCAGAGTAAACAGTCAGCATGTTTTCCTGTTCTACATCTTTTCAAGCTGGTGCACCATCTAACAGCAGCGGATGGATCAAATAATGCCATTAGTACAGTGTAGTTTTGCTTTATTATGAATATCAGTGGTCTGTAGAACAAGTTGAGAAAAACACAAAACATTTTGAGGGAGTTTATAAAATCCCATCAGAATAATTTTACCATCAAAAAGGAGGACATGACCAGGCAAAAGAGAACGTTTGGTCACCCTACTTTTACAGAAACTCTACAAGGTAAGTATAACTTGTGAAGCTGTATAGTAATGTAAGATTTAGGACAGATCTCTTATCGTAGTTTAACTCCATGCAGTCACTCAGTATAATAAATGAAAAACCATCTAACAGCAGCGGATGAATCAAAATCCAATCAGCAATAGCTTCTGATGTATACAGAGAAGGACAAACAGATGGATGTTTGAAGACAGAGCTGTAGTCCCCTGTCAAATCAGCTCAAGGAACAGCCTATTACCGAGACAGATTCAGAAAATGATTCCGTATGACAAAGTATGTTTGCTGGACAGATTGGGCTTTGACCGAGATACATGATGCAATCAACCATCCAGGGACGCAAAGCCTTAATTTACTCTGTCGGATGAAAGTGAACGATGCAGGGCAGTTGGCTCTCAATTGATAAATCAGGAAGCTCATTACATTTCATGTATGGTTATAAAAAGACATTGCAGCTGTTCAGTACTCGGCATTAAGAGCCCTTTACTCTCAGGCATAAAGAGAAATCTCTCAGGCTTCTGAAAGGAAGTGGTGAATTAATTCCACGGTTAAATACTCCCCACAGAAGCAGCTGTGCAGACTCCGTATGCTCCGTACACTTTACGCATACACGGCTTCAAAGTGTAGCTGTAAGACAATAAATCATCTTTGGTGACACGTTGGTATTTGCTCAGCAGAGGTTTACTGCTCAATAATGAGGTCCAGGAGCTCAGAGGCTGTTTGCTTCTGTAACCGCACACCACTCCCTCCAATCATAAACTTTGCTCCCTCATGAAGCTGCATTATGAAATACTGCTCTTCTTCTGCTTTTATTCAATAAAAAGCTTGTTCACTGTAAATAAGTTGCTTTTAAAGACTTGCTGATGATTTATTCTCGTAAACATCTGATTGGGGACTTAAGATGAACCTTTAACATCCCAGAACAGTCAAAGAAACCTTGAAGTGTGTTAAAACAGGGCTGTTCCCAACTATTAAACCTCTGGGAGGAAGTTTTATCTGGTTGTGTAACAGTGGAATCAATACTGATGCCTCTAAATAACCCACATGAAGCATACAGACAAACAGCAGTCATTTGTATATGGTTATTTGATGCTGGCTGGCTCTAGCTCGCTGTCACGGAACAGGGTCAGAAAAGCCCCTTCTCTGACACCAACAAGAGGTTTATAGAGAGTTCCAACTTTCAGAAAGCAAGTTGACTTCAATGTTTTTTTCATAACAAAGAAGTATCTAAACATAGGATGGCATTTAGGGTGATTTAGAAAAAAAATCGATTAAAAAGTGGAGTCAGAGAAAAGTATGTTGTGAGGTTAGAGTTGAATCTCTCAGAAAAAAGGTTTGTTTGTGAATGTTATCACTTCTCACTTCCATGCATTAGACGCTGCTGATTAGAATCATTTCTGCTTCTCTCAACTTCACTAAAAATCATTTGAAAACTGGTTTTAGCGTTTGATTAAATGCAGCTGTTTTAAACTAAATATAAACTGATCTTTCCTTGAATTTCGTTTTTTTTTTTTTTTTTTTTTAATGACATATCCTCCTTCGATATTATCATGTTTTGTTAAACAGCTATCATACAGCATCAAGCAGAGGAAATAATTTAGAATTTGATTTAATTATTCACATTCAAAAACAAGCACAAACTAAATTAAAAGCATGGAACATTAATGATAAATTAAACACATCGCACAAAGGAGCAACCAACATCACCATCTCTCCAACATGAATTTAAGATTTTTCCTGCTCATTATGATCTTTATGTTGTGTGCTCTCATTTCAGTTTCATGTTTATTCTGTAGTTCTCACTCACTGTGTTTCCTGTTTTGCAATTCTTGCTCAGTTTGTCTGGTTTTGTCAGTAAGAGGAGACCGATCAGAAGAGTGAGGAAACGAGAGCTGACTCTCTGAAAGCCTTTTCACTGACAGACATACCCCCATATGTGATATCACTCCCTAGTTAGACGCTGCAGCGGCTAAAACTTCTGTGAATCTTCACATCACCGGAGTTTAATGATTGTAAAAAGATGGAGCTGAAAACAGTCACTGAGGATAGATCTGAAACAGGTCACAAAGCTGGGATTAAAAAAAGTGTTTGATGTGAGTTTGGAGAACAAAATACTGAACAGAACTGTCATAAAATCAAAGTAACAATAGGGTCAATACAGAGTGTTTATAACTGTCTAAGACAAATTCATCATCCAATAAAAAAATGAATGAAGTTAACCCCTTCTAACCCACCCAATTCTGTCCTATATACCATGCTATGTTTCAGTGTTTATAACTGTAGCACCATAAGGTCAAAATTCATCAGTGGCACCTTATTTGAAAGATTGAAATCTCCAGTTTCAGAAAATGTCAAAGGTAAGAAGTGAACTGTCAGAGGCTGATGAAAGAAGTAAGGCTACTCAAAACTTAAAAACACTCTACATTTCAGAATTATGCGACCGATTCATACAGGTATCCCAAGTTTTCTTTATTCCCTCCAGTCATCTCTGTGGTTGGTCAGGGTTCATCCAACAGCAAGATACTGAGCCCAAACATCAGTCCAAGCTCTGCTGGAAGCACTTGAAGAAGAAAGAGGAAGACAGTTAGCTTGGAAACTAGTCAGTCACAGTCTCAGTCTGCAGATTTCAACCCTGTGGATCTTTATCAATAAGTGTTTGTTTTCCATGGACATGTGTTCACAATTCACAACCACCAGTGAGGGCCAAGCCATTTTATCTTTGATTTCAAGCTTTGCCATCACTTAAATGCTGTTAGATATTGAAGACGTTAAGTGGAAGTCTGAATTATTCAGTGTGATTTGATAGATTTAGAACAGGCCTCTGTTTTCTGCTTTCTTTGCTCTATGTCTTTGATCAGACTGCTGTTCTGACTGAAACCAGGTCAAGATAGAAATAAACCCTCTGCAGTGGCACTGACCACAGCCAGCTCAGCACCACTGCGATGCCTTATTCATCACATGCTCAGGGAAAAGCTGCTGGTTACTGAAGATTTCCCCACAGAGAGACTCAATTCTTTCTGAAAAGATGCTAATTTCCCAAGTTTCTGCAGGCCGTGTCAGGATGGTGACCCTGGACTTCTTTCTCTGTCAACGTTTTGTCCCTCTGAGAGAAACAGGAAGTTTCTTTTTTGTCCCAATCTCTGGTTGACCTTTTTACTTAGTCTTCTATATATGATCATGTTAAAGATACCAAGGATGCAAAATTATGAAGCATATTTACCCTAAAGCAAAAGCTTGTGTCCAGTATGGGGAAAGACTATGTGAGCCATCAAAGGCCATGATTTTTATTATAAATTTGCCCCATTTTCTTGAGATAATGAGTTAATTTGGTTGATTTCTCAAAGTAACAACTTACTAGAAAACAAAGTTTCTTTTCTTAAGATTATGGGATAGTTTCCTATGCCACCCATCTTTCAATTCAACAGTGGTCACACGATCCAGGTTTTAAATTCTGTAGCACACACAGACCAAATGTCATGTGCCCTGTCTGATGTGTTCGGTGTCATCGTGGATTCTGATTCTCCTGGTAAATGACTGATACTACGAATCCATGAAAGGAAATCAAATATTTCCTGTCTTGATGATCACTGCTCTTTTCTTTAATTTGTCAAATTGCATTGTAAAGTTAACTTTCAGTTAGATTTCAGACAATTTGACTGCAGCTTTATTGATTTAGAGAACTCCAAATCAGGTTTCTGAGGTCTAATCAAGAAAGCAGCAAATAGCAGTTTCTTTTTCAGAAGAAAAGTAAGTCATTGGCTCAAGAAAACAACTGGAATCAACTTATCTCGAGAAGTTGGAGCAAATTCACTGTAGAAAATCCTGGCCTTTTAATGCTACCATAAAAAAAGGAACTTTTAAGATCACAAACCTTTCAGTTTCACTCTATGTGATTCCTTTCAGCTTCTTTTGAAAAGGTTAAAACGTGGTGTGAAGGAACTCATTCTGCAGTTTTGTAACTGTGTGGGTTTGAAAGTGTCTTTCCTATGTTGTTCAGTGTGAGAAATCAGACATTAAAGAAGTCTGTGACGTTCATAAAACAGAAAGACTGGCTAAGCTGACAGTTACACTTCTGTTCACATCTGGAAGTTGTTGAAATCCATGAGTCAGAGTCAAAGAAGTGACAGATGCACATTCACTCTCCTGCCACTAGCACAGAGGACTTCCACAAAACTTGTTCTGTTTTGGAAATAAAGTTTTTCTTTTGTGCCTTGCCAAGTTCGGTGTGTCTGCCTTTAGGTCATTACAGTCTATGATTGAATATCCTGGACCTCCTGTTCAGGGAGTGAAATGTCAAGTCTAACTTTCACTGAAGCTTCTGTCTATTCTGAGACAGTGGTCAGGTTGAAATGGGCTTCACTCCACCTCTATTTAATCCTACCGAGAGGTGCTGTCACAAAGCATTTCAATTATTCAAAAGGAAAAGGCCACAAGGAAAGGTCAATTTACTGACAGGGAGCTTCTATTGATTATTGAAATGTTACCTTACAGAAGTTGATACCATAAGTTTTAATCAGTCCAGGAATATCAGTTCAAAAAGTTCATGTTGTCCAAAGTGATTAAGGTTGAAGACAATCTCTAAATGGAGAATGAGGTGATGTGAGCATGCCAGCTGGGTGAGACTGGAAGTGCAGGCTCAAAGTGCAGACAGGAAGGAATATGAAAGCAAAAGTATTGGGTGAGGGGTGAAGACATTTACCAAAAAACTGTATTTTCTGTTTTTAAATCACAATGACAACAAAAACTTCCAAAATTACCTTGATCAAAAGTTTACATACCCTGGTAATTTTGGTTTGATGACACGCACACATGTTAATGGGCTTGAATGGTTACTAAAGGGAACATCCTCGCCTGTGGTCTATTTAAAAGATTGCCAAAGGATCTAAGGAAAAAAAATGAAACAAGAAGGGGCTACAAAAAAGATACCCAAAAAGTTGAGGAGGCCAATAAGCAGAGTTCAAACTCTAATTCAGAAAGGGAAAATGAGGTATTCTGTTGAGACCAAACCACAGTCAGGTAGACCAACCAAAATTCCAGCGACAACTGCCAGGGAAATTGTTAGGGATGCAAAGAGACACCCACAAGTAACTTCAGTTGAAATACAGGGCTTTCTGAAAAAAATTCAAGATGCAAAATAAGGAGGCCCTTGAGAAAATGGGCTGCATGGTTGAGTCGCCAGAGGAAAGCACAACTGCACTTACAGCACGCCAAACAACACAGAAACAAGCCTCAGAACTTCTGGAACAAAGTCATTTGGAGAGATGAGACCAAATTGAACTTTTTGGCCACAGTCAAAATTGTTAAATTTGGAGAGGAATCAACAAGACCTGATGAAAGGTCCACCATTCCTACTGTGAAATACAGCAGTAGATCAATGATGTTTTGGGGATGTGTGGGTTACAAAGGCTCAGGACACTTGGTCCAAACTCATGGTGAGATGAATGCAGCATGTTATCAGAAAATACTGGAGGAAAATTGCTGCTCATCAGCCCTGGAGCAGTGCATGAGACATACATGGACATTCCAACATGACAACAAGCAGGCAGCCCAGGACTGAGCCCCTCCTTTCCCTGCGCTGTGATATCTCCAAAATGAGCCGCAGAGAAGCCCTCCCTAGAAATGAAAAATAAAAAAAACTGTGTAGCTGATTATCATGATCCAAAATATAATAACTCATTTGAAAAAGCCTTTCCATACAATCCAAAGTTCATTCTCTCTTGTCCAAAACTTTCCGGCTCCATTTTGCTTCATTTCAGTTAACTTCAGGTGATATAATGAGCTTCACCTGCTTTTTCAGTTGGGGTCGTCGACGCTGGTTGCTCATAAAAGTTAAAAATCTGTCTTAGGTAGGACTTAATAGGCACATTTATCTTTTTAATATTGTAAACAAAAGCAGATAAACAGCCCAAAAGATGTCAAACCCCAAATTATCTCATCTATCTCATCTGAGGAAACACCCTGATGGATTAGCAGGGCCTTATTTGAGAGGCCCATAAATATTCATTCATTAATTTCATACTTTGTTTAACCCTACCTGGAAGGGTTTGCTCTGTGTGAAATAATGATAAGGACCCAGGGGTCCCATTAAGCCTCTGACTAATCCCAATAAATCCTCTTGCCTGTGCAGTTCAATCCAACTTGACTTGTCTTGCTGCTAAATCAAAGTGACAGCTGCAGCACAAAGACATTCATCCTCATTGTTTGATGTCCTGTCCAAGCTGTCACTCCTGGGGAGGATCACCTGGACTGATCGCACAGCCCTTGATGTGTCACGCTTGTGAGGGACGCCTGCTCTCTTTTATGTGTAATACTACATGAGGCAGGCAATCAGGACAGTCAAGGGTCATTTTGAACATCTTTGTCAAACATGATGGAGTGTAAGAGGCCTGGCTGTGCTTGTAATGGTTGGTGAGTTTTGACACATTCATAAAGCAATCTATGCTTGTATATATATGCATCACTGAAACACCCTTCAGGTTCTACTTCAGCACAAAATATATTTCACTTTCAAAGTTTCTCAGTTATGCTGAATTCTGACATACTATACCATGCATACATGTGTATAAATGTGCAGAGTGTTGCATCGATCATTCAAGTTGTCCTTGTTGCAGAAGGCTACTGAATCACTGTGAGAAATGGGAAGATTCATGTTACTCTCTGCAGAGCCACATCTATCTAATGTGACAGATCCTCATGCATAATACACAAAGTGTTCCCCAAGAGACACTGTACTGTTGTTTAGAAACAGCTTTCAAAGGCATTAAGTTCAAGATTATGCTCAAATACAGTTCATCATGAAAATTCAAATACATTCAAAACTGAAACGACTCATTACGCATGCTGGGGTTTCCAAGAAATACATCATGTACATGGCTACATAATAATAAAATTCAGAAATCCTTCAACCCATTTTTTTCCTTTAGAAATACACAGTGCAGATTTCCAACAAAGCCTTAATCCCGAGTCTCTGTAGTCAGATATTTGGTGAGAGTGATTGTGTGAGATGTATGAACATACAATCCAGTCTCAATTCCACTACATCACCATCTGTTTTCTGTGCACAAGGCTCAGAGTTCTTCTTGCCGTCTTCTCAATTACTGAATTCACTTTCACACTCTCTCAAACATGATGCCTCTGACTCAAGGAGTCCCCCACGGTTCAGTGCTTGATCCTCTTCTGTTTGTTATATTCTTGCTGTCTCGTTGTTACATCATCAGTCAACACTGGTCTTCTTTTTCACCGCTCTAACTATGACATCCAGCTCTATATTTCCACAAGTTCCCCCATCACATAGATTGTGTAATACATGTACAGTCATGGATGAAAGAATTGGAAAAACAACACCCAAAAAAAAAAAAGAAAAAAACCTGAAGAAAAAAGCCAAAATTGGCACAATATGACAGAAAATGCAAAAAAAAAAAAAAAAAAAATTGGCAGCACAAAATTTTGGCTCCCTGAACTTAATATTTGGTTGCGCACCCTTTGGAAGAAATAACTGAAACCAATGACTTCCTACAACCATCAATAAGTTTCTTACACCCCTTAGATGGAATTTTGGTACTCTCTTCTTTTGCGAACTGCTCCAGTACTCTCAGACTTGAAGGGTGCTTTCTTGCAACAGCAATTTTTGTGTATGTGTGTGTTTTTCCATTTCATATCAAGGAAATAACCACATTTATACAAAAAACATTTGTAATTGCAACAATTTCTGAGAGAAATGGTGTGTTTTTTCTGGAAAAATTCCAGGGGTGCCGATACTTTCGTCCATGACTGTATGTAGTCTCTGTGACTACCTGACTCAAGAGGCCTCACCAACAGCTACAGGGTGCCAGACTTGTCAGTCATGTATGCTGTGCCTCTGATTGGACAAACTCAAGATCAGAAAATCATTTTTACTGCTGAGTTAAACCCCCCCCCCCAAAAAAAAAAAAAACTCACCCTCTCTTTAGTGTGTGCAGACCCTAGCTGTTCTTGAACCAGGCTGTAAAGATGTTTTTTGGTGCAGCAAAAGTCAGCTTCTCAGGCTTGGTGTGCATTGTATTTCTGGCCTTTCTGCACCCAGCCTCAAGCAGACACTTGATGAACTGCAGTTTTCTAGCACTTTTGCATAGGCTTCATATTTCTAGATCAGACCGTGCTGGTTGACCAGCACAGAAACCCACTCCACAATTACCAACTACCAAAAAGATGGTTGCATACCAACTTCTTATCACTAATCTACAACCTTGTAGTCACTGGCCCCAAGTCCCTTGTATGACTGATTCAAAATTTCAGTCTGACACTCAATTACACAACCATATTTCCCTTGCCTCACATCCATAACCCAGTTACCCTTTTTGGCAGAAACTATATGTGTGTAGACTGGAGATCGAAATTAGAGAACAACCTACAATTTCCTTGATTTCAAGTTCACTGCATTGTGCTGTTATAAAATCATCCAAACTCAAGAAAAAAGCAGTATTTTAAGCATAATGTATTCATCATTTTTCATTATAAAGCACAGTGTAAAAAACTGTCAATACTCGATTGATGGCCGTTTTGTTTGTGTGAGCATCTGTACGCTGGAAAACTAAGCAGAATGCATCACTGCAAAATGTTTTATCACCTCCAAAGTAAACGGATCCCCCCTTCCCCAGCCTGTCACATATTAGTGTTATACATATTATACATATTATACACACATTATACATACACTATACATTTTAGTGTTATAAATCTATCACAGAAACAGACCCAAGTTCACATGAAAGCAACAATGAACTGTCTCTGCACACAAATATTTGAAGTCCTGCTGTTACTCATTTTGCAGGTGAATATTTCAGACCATTGGCGATTGTGATCAATTTATTTTTCTTCCAAAAATATCACCAAAGTAGCTCCTGAGAATATCCTTTCGCCAAACGATTATAGTCATGCCACTTGTAGTTAAGGTGCTACTCAGCTGAATTTTCCTTTTTTTTTTCACAGGCGGGAAATAAAAAACTACAGTTTACCGTGCTTTACCGCCATTTCTACACCTTTTTTGCATGCACTCCATCCATGTTGAATAGGGCAATGACAGGAAATTATGATATTTGGAGTTAGAGCTGTTTTTCACACATACAAATACAAACCTTGCAGAGCAGGTGGACCTGCTTGTTTCATTTTCTGAAATCCTGCAGATCCATCTTGCTAAGATCTTATGACAAACCGGCAAAAAGTTGTCGGCTCAATCAGAGAAGAGAGGCGGGTGCTGCGGGGGAGCTGTGGACGTGATGTCAACAGAAAGCGCCTGTCTCAGTGGACGCAGTAATATTTGAAGTTTTAGTACAAATGGACTCAATATCTTCTTTAAAAGGAGAAGAGAGAACATCACTCAAAGCCTTTCTGACAGGAACAATGACTTTGGTCTTCTCCTGGTTGGTTCAGGTGTGAGGTTACACATCTGCTACATCATACCAGAGCTTGATGTGGATTGGTCGGCGATGATTGCATCAGGCAGAGCGGTCGTCTAATCACCAGCTGCTGAATTTTTGAAAGGTCCTGCCCCTGAAAACACTTGCTAGCGGCTCTTCCCCGGTTGGACTAGTGAAATATCTCTGTGGCGGATTTTAGAAACTGCCTGTCTGGTGTGTCAGGTTAAAAAAATGCTGTGTTGGCACAAAAGGAGATGCACTGTTGACCAGTATATTTCTTATATATCAAGACCTTTAGCCCATTAAGACTTCTGCATTATTGGTTGGAGTAAACACACCCATGCCTTTCAGATATAGGGGCTGTGTTGGATTGCATGTATACCTATGCTGTGTTCATGTGGTGATCATGTGGCTACAGGAAACATTTTGACTACACATCTAACACGTGTCTTGGATGTAATTAATTTGGGACAGTCCATTTGTCTGGGTGTGTACCAGTTTGTGTGGGCTATATAAATAGATCATTTACGACGCCAATTCACAAAGTTAGAACCATTCAATACACATACTTTCTTTCCCCGGGTTTAAGTGACCTCCTCTGGAACGGAATACCTAAAGTTTTCCACATTTCAGGATAAACTTACTCAGAGTTTGTGCAAAACCTTTCAGAAAGCCCCCTGATTTGTTTCAAAATTCAACAGGTTGCCATGAGTACTCTGATGCTGCCATCTGGTGGGCAAATAGGCAAACGTGCTTCATGTGTGATTTTGTAAACAAGTTTCATGTACTACAATTAGTAAGTAACATTAAAAACAGTGTTTAATGTCACCATAAATAAATGCTTTTTTTTTCACCGTAGCCATGCTATAGTTAGAGCCAGTGGGGAATCCCTTTCCCTCTTGTAATGATTTTATATGGGATTTCCCCTCAAAAACTAGTGAAGTGGGAGCACCCAAATTTTAATGTCTGAACACAAACATTGAGCATAAAAAAATTACTTTTTAACACTGCATCTTCTTTTGTCCTTACCCAGTTTCAATGTGATAAGACAAAGCATTTTTACTTGCTCAGATGTACAAATTTGACATGTTAATGCAGACTCCGAACTGGTCAATTTGAAGTTTCATATATTAGCTTACAGATGGGGTGACAAAACTCGACTTCCCAGACCTATTGTCTAAATTTAAATCTCTTATCACTTGAGGCTGGAACTTCTGCCAAAGATGCTTCAACAAAACATTGAGCAAAGGTTGTGAGTACTTTTGTACATGTGATGTCTTAGGCCTGGTTTACATGACAATGCTTCACAGCGTTTCACCCTGACACACAAGAAACGCTCTAAAATAAATTCTGCATTAACACCAAAACACTTAGGGACTTATAATGCTGTAGTATGCATGTCAGGACTGTCTATGGTGATATAACTGCAGGAGCTGATATAAAATGACGTTTTAGAGGCTAAAGAAGAGGTGAGCTGCTCAACCAGAGTTTATTATAAAAAACGTTTCTCTGATTGCAGAAAAAGTGCAACAAATGCACATCTCGTTAGAAGGCAGTCAGTAGATTGAGCAGCACAGGAACAAAATGGTAGGTCCTGCTATTGCTGTTGTTTTTCAGTTTGTGCATGGCACAGTGGAGGTTTAATGCACACACACAGAGCTTAGCTTGAAGTTGTTTCAGTGAAAACGCCAGCTCGCCGTTCACATGGAAACAGTGGAAATGGTGTTTCAGAAAAATTCCACTGTGAAGTGGCAAAAGTTTGCGTTTTAGGTCAGATAAAACACTGTTTCCACTTAAACGGGAGGCTGGGATGCAACAATATTTTTCCGTTTCACCCTAAAACAGTTCTTGTATAAACAACTCCTTAACTCTTTACACTCAATAAATTTACAAACATCCCCAAAATTTCTTTTCCACTCCATTATGGGATATTCTGTGTAGAATTTTCATAGAAAATAAATCATTCTATTTCAGACTGAGGCTGGAACACAACAGCATTGTGCTTTTCCTCGTCTTGGGCTCCTTTCCTCTATGAAGTATTTTGCGATGGTTGAAGTGACTGTTTGTCATCTGAGCATGTTTTCCAGGCTGTCCATACCCAGCCCACTCTTTTTGGCCTTATTGGTAAACTACTGAGGCTCAACACGATTATAGTGAGACACAAGTACTCCAGGGTCTCCTTTATTGTATTATTCATTGCCACATATTTTTTCTACATTGAATCCACCAGAGAAAAAAGTGGACTGAGACTTCATTTTATCTTTGTGTGCCAACAGATTTTTTTTTTAAGTTTGTCAGAGGCAAAGATGAGAGAGACAAAACAGAGAATACTTGCAAAAAAAATCAAACTCTTGATCTAAATTTACCTGTCGAAAATAAAACCAATGATGAAACTCTATAGCAACTTGAAATCAAAGACAGAACTAAAGATAAGTCTACCCCACACTGAACTAAAAAAAAAAAAAGAATTAGAAAAAGACAAACTGTTTTAAAACATTGCTCTAATTCTGTCAAGAGCCTTTCAGCTATGAGTAAAAAATCAGACATGATTGATGAGACCCTTTTAAAATATGTATTGTCTGTAAAATAAAATTGTGTTTACAGCTTTTAATCTGGAAAGCATATTTCTCTAATGGTAAACACAGTACAGGGGGTGAGTTCTCTTAAAACTTTGCAGTTCAGAAACTATTAAGGTGATAAGTTTGTCCAGTCAGAGGCACAGTTGACCTAAGTGACAGATGGGCACCTTGTAGCTGTAAGTGATGAGGCTCAGGGCCCACCTCTTTACCCCCACACTGTACAGTCCACCAAGAGGCCTAAATCCCATTTCGTTCCCTCATCGTGACTAATGTCTGATGTAGAGGTTCAAAGCCCATCATTATCAGAGGCCACACAGGAAATGAACTGTCCGTCAAATCAGTCATACCCTGAGACCTGAAAGTTTAATAACTTATTAAAACAATAATTTATAACAAACTATTTTCCTGTATGTACTGATAGAGAAATGGGGTAATGCACCCTAACCAATACCGGTTTGTCTATACTGTCAAGGCTGTGTACATGTGTATTGTCCAAGCATGAGTATATCTGTAGTTATCACCTAATTAACATTATATTCTTTATCTGAATTGTGTTTGAACTTTTACAGAGGTACCGTCAAACTATTTACCCTTCTGTTAATCAATTCTCAAAAAAACTAAACAAACAAACAAAATAACTGGCATCGTACAGAACTCTATGGTCATGTTTACCCTAGATTAACAGAAACATGATTGGACTGGAAGCATTTCATAAGATTTTTACACCATTCAGCTCAACTAACATTTCCCCTTTAGATAAAGCAAGAGCTTGCCAATGTCTGCTGTTTACACAACACGTCACACTGCCACTAACTGATGACCAATCATCAGACAACAGGGGACAGGTAAGGTTTTATTACATGAGCCATCACTCCTCTTAGTGAAAGATTTTTTAGAGAAATTTTTTTTAAAAAGTAATCGTCAAACAAAGAACCCATGTTGCTCTGATGAATATGTCAGAAAGAGGCTATGGTCTTTGGTCATTTTTACTTAATCAAAAGCAACCCTCTGAAAAATATTGGACACCCCTGTCCTGGAACATACTGTTCAAAATTATTTTTTATTATTAATTTAACAGGTTTGGTACCTTGCACTCAAAATTTCAATCAATGTGTTTGTTTATTGAGTTCCATCACATGTGCAATCGTGACATCATCATATGCAGTTTACTTTAACAGTGAGCTACACTGTAACACCTTGAGAATTCAGAGGAGATAAGTTCAGAAGTCTGTACATTCAATTTAGAAACGTAAAGAAACATATCACATCCCTGTGTTTGAATATGTACATAGTTTATATAAATTTAATTGCGTTTGAGTGGTTTGATGTGGCAGTGTTATGTGTTCTTCTGTGGAATAGTGTAGCTCTGCTCATTAGTGACTCTTCTGCTCTCTGCTGCATCGTGTGAGCAGTTTACGCCCCTTGGCACATTCAACACGAATTAAAGAAAAAAAACCCACTTGAATTCAAGCTTTTTAGTGAACATGGTTTTAAAAAAAGACAAATTAAGTCAAAATGTGTTTGCATAAAATTTAACAAAGGTGTTAAATTATTACAAAGGGCGGGTTTTGGCGTTGGTTGGACAAAAAAAAAGTGCGGACAGAAAACTGTTTTGTATTTACTTGGTTTCCAACATGGCGGCCAACGGGGTGCAGAAATTCGTTTTTGGCTAAAACATAACGGAATAACCAAGCATTTGGACCACCTACGAGCGTTTGGTTCTTCTGAAAACTATATATGTATTGTATCTACCCCTTTTTGTTATATTCTAACTATTTTGAGTAATAAGGCGGAGATGTTTCGTCGCGGAGCGGCAAAGAAAGACCACAACAACAAGAAGCCGGTGAAGAAGGATATGAGTGACAGTGAGAAATACGCCGACCTCTTGGTGTTCGGCTATGCCTGTAAACTGTTCCGAGACGACGAAAGGGCTCTTTACCATGACCGTGGAAGTCATCTTATCCCATGGATGGGGGACAAGAGCATCATGATTGATAGGTCGGTTGAACAAACTTAGACCGAAACATTATGCTAACCATCTATCCTGTCCGTTAGCCTGTTTCAAAATTCAAGCGACCACATGGAGTTTGTTGCAGAAGCTTGGAAATCACTGCAAATGAAAACGAATGTGTTACTTCTTGCCTGTCAAAGTGTTTATTGATGTCTGGAATGATCGCAATGGTATCAAAGTTTCTTCGAAAACATGCTAAGATCCAACTCCCTGCCACATTGCTAACATTAGCCATGTAGCTGAATGATGAACACATTTAGCCATATTTTTGCCACACCAGCGAATAATTATGCAGCCTCATACAACGCAGACAAGGATGACGAGGTTTATTTTAGGAAGCTGTTTAATAGATCTAAGATTAACCATCATAATCTACAGAGCTGTTGTATCAGGCTGCATTAGTCAATGCTGTGAAACTTGAGAAGCAGACTCATATATGGTGGAATCCATAAACAATAACCTACGTGGGTTAGCCTTCAGGTGGGTTTTGCATCTTGGCATGTTGGAAGAATTTCCTCTGGAAAATTTACCAGCTTTGAACTTTTTAATGGAAATCAAATGGGGGTTGTGCTTTCTGTCTTTTGTTTTTTAAAATAAGCTTGCCTCAAATATCAAAATGACTATGCAAAAAAACTAAAAAAACAAACAGACATCATAATATTTTAAACTACACTTACTTCCACAATGCCAGAGCAAATTCTAAGCACCGCTAAAGTTGCTGCAGTCAAGAAGATTCAAAATATCACTGTGTCACATAAAGGAATGATACAATACTGCTGGGTTCAACCAACTAAATAAAGAATAATTGAGGGATGGCAGCTTGTCCATAAAGTGTTGCTGCATGTGGTACTCTGAAGTTTATGGCCACCTCATCAAAAAGTGATCTTTAAGCCTGAAAATGTTCCAGATATTCTTTTGAATCTTCTTGTTCTGCAGTGGCCCACCTTGTGATTCATCTGTACAGCCTTTGTATGTGTGTCTTATCACATGACCCAGTTTTTTCCCCAGCAAGGTAGGCTAAGGGGTCCTGCCAAACCCCGAATGCCAACCACAGCACCCCGTTTCTTTGTCTTCATGAAGAAACTGCAACTGAGAGGTGGCGTAGAGGGATGAACCTCGGAAAATGTCGTCCATTTGGGTTCTTACGGATAGGTATTTATGTACTCGGGTTTGTGTGAATGTAACTTTCTTTGCAGATATAGACCTATATGATGAGTTACAGGGGGGGATATGAACCCTGTAAGGTAAGAGATGAGTTGCTTTGTTTTTCTTTTGTTTTTTCTTTCGATGGTAGGGTTTTTGGTTTGTTACACTTGCCATAAAGGAAATAACAGCAGAAAACTTGTTAGGTTTCTTAACAGCACCAATGAGAATTAAACCCAAGGATTCAATAATTGTGTTGAGGCTTAAGTCCGCTGATATTTTAAGAGATAGAATTTTGCAAGAATACTCCCTCTTGGCAGACTTTCAGAGGTAGAGCATTTTTGTTTTTTGTAAACTTTGGGTTTTAGGTCCCCTCCTTTGGTAAGTAGGACGATGTTGTGTATAGAAGACTTTGTCCACTCTCGTCTCTCTAATCCTAGTTATCATCCAACAGATACGATGGGCGCGGTCATTTACATGACCTTTCTGAGTATGACAGTGGGTCATGGAATACATCCTACCAGCTTTCTGAGGAAGAGGACAGGATCGAAGCGCTCTGTGATGAGGAGAGGTACCTGGCTCTGCACACCGACCTGTTGGAAGAGGAGGCCAGACAAGGTAGGTAGTCTGCAAGTTTTCACGTTAAGCGACCAGATAAGTTCTCAAAACACATTTAGAGGCACAATGTCTCAGTACTAGATCCTTGTCTGATAAATGGTGTGCTAGAGGGGCAGGCCTTTTTAAATCTATACATCCCATTTAATTCTGGCCGGTGTGCCATACAATATTTCAAAGTTTATAACTGAAGAATCATAAGATCAAAATTTATCAGTCACACCTCATTTGAAAAATTAATGTCTCTGGTTTCGAAACTGGTCATGTTTTGATATGTGGTTAAAGTCCACATCGCTGAAGCGCTTTCGCCCTTTTTCTTTTATTTTTTCTTTTTTTTTTTTTTGTTAATAACCATTTTTGAAAATAAGTATTTTCAAGATACAGTCATGGACAAAAGTATTGGCACCCCTGGAATTTTTCCAGAAAATACCCCATTTCTCCCAGAAATGTTTGTTACCTTGATGTGCAATGGAAAAAAAACCAAAAATGTCAGGAAAAAGCTAAAATTTGACACAATTTTACACAAAAATTGGGCCTGAAAAAATTATTGGCACCATTTTAGAATTATGGATGAATAATTTAATTTCAGGCAGGTGATGCTTGTTTAAACTCAGCTGTGGCAAGTAACAGGTGCTGGTGATAAAGAAATCACATCCTTCACATGACTTCTACACTTTATCATCTAAATCTGTGGGAATTTTGAGGTAAAACCTTGTGGGGGTTAGTCCCTTGTGGGACTCTATCACTAATTATGTTTTGTTGGTGAAGAAAACTGTAAAACAAACTTAGAGAGAGATTTTAACCTCAGCGTTGTTCCCATGTCCATGCTCTTGTCTGAAGACTCAATGCAAACAAAGCCAGCTTTGTCAGTGCTCAGGGTCCTCTTTTTAGTCATCTTTACTCTATTCATGGAAAGGTTCAGCAAAAACAATGAAATAGTACTCCCCAGTCAGTGATTGTACCTCTGTTGCACACATGAATGTGAATGGAGACGCACAGCAATAAATAGATCTTGTCAGTGCTCGAAATGATTATGGCTGGCTTTCTATGAACGGTAAGGGGATTGGCAACTGTAAAAGTGATTGTCAGGCCTAAGCCAACTACCGACCGTCTAAGCCAACTACTGACCGTCACAAGCTGTCCTGCCATGAAATCCCCCCAAGATACAATTGAGTTACTTTTTTCTTGTAGCTTTAACTATAGAACACTTAAGTACCCAGCTTGGCCAGTTTCACATTGAGGAGAAAATGATATAACACTGTGAAGCTGCTGGATTTTTTAATGAGAACTGGCACAACAGACAGACGAACAACAGACTTTACAGGAGAAATTTCACCACTTGGAATAATTTGATGAAACAACATTTTTGATATGTTTGAACTTTGAATTCCTCTGGTGGAAAGGAGAGTGAATATTAGGGTACGGGCTACAGACGTGACATAATGACCCCCAAACGGGTAGGACATCCCAGTTGTTGTGATCGCTATCCAAATGACTCTATCACTAATTATGTTTTGTTGGTGAAGAAAACTGTAAAACAAACTTAGTGACTGAATCGTGAACAATCTAAGTTTTTAATGCTAGAGCACCCCCAGTGTTTGACAAAGGCACTACTGTTAATACTTTTCGAACGTCATACAAATTGCAAACAAGTTGCTGATGACTTGATGGAGCATAAGAGGTTAAACAAGGAAGTAGGCTAGAAGTGATCAACATTATCAAATACATATCATTAAATACTTAGCCTCATAACTTAGAGGTAACTAGTTGATTAATGACTTAAATAGGTCCAATCTAGTAACGAAAAAAAGCCAGTGCTTGTTTTTTTGAGGTTTCAAAGATGAGAAGTGGATTTGCTTCACACAGTGGTTATCAATCAGTAAGGTGCCTGCTCAGAGGATAGCTGAGGTACCTGCTAGGCAGCCAAGTCGTGTGGTACCTCAGACTGCAGGGGAACAACGGGGTCACACAAAGTATATTCTGTACCTGATAAGATGTTAAATAAATCACAGCGTGAGCATGCTCCTTAAGTTTTGAAAATTTCCACTATATGAACTTGACATCCAGCAGTTTCTTTCCCTGAGACTGCTGCAGAACTAACGAAACAGACAATATCATGGAAATGACAAAAAAAATTCCTTCATGAAACAAGATATTGCTTTCATGATCCAAAAAAAGACAAAGGATCATCTTTTCGCAAACTATACGTCGTTTTAAAGATGCTTTTTTAATTGATTCATTTAGTGTCATCTTTCTCGATGGCTGGGTGAAAATAATACCTCTATCAAAGTCCAGCTGCATTAAGTGCTATTGGTTTGACACCGATCACTGCAGATGCAAAATTGTCCCATTGTTGCACTCGCCCTGTTTATGGTACATTGAGTTCAGCTCGCCTCAGATGTCTGAGGTTGTTATCTCTCCCGAGTACACTGTAATCTCCACAGCATGTTCTGACCCCTGCTGCTAGTGTAAAGCATAATCTATTGTAGGGCAAACTAAAACAACCATTGAATAGATGATAACATAGTGTTGTTTGAAAAAGCTGTCTGAGATAATAGGGAAGCAGTTTAAATATTCAACAAACAAAAGCTTTTTATTTATTTATTGTTCTGTAAGATTGTTTTTCGTAGTGGAAGTATGTTTCTTTTGAACCAAACAGTGGATAGACTTGCTTCTGTTTACTTTTCTGCCAAACCACTGAAATTGTCTGTATATTTTGAAATGTCTTTATGTGAATCAATTGACTTTAAGTGGCTGAATGAAATCAACAATGCTTTCATGGCTTGATTAAGTCAGTGCGGTCACAAAATCTATTAATGTACACATGCTGTTTTTTTTAAATTCTCTGTATTAACAACCCAACTAATAGGAATGAATGACTCCTGCCAACAACCTTGAACAATTTTCCTGCTGTCCTCTTCAGTTGCTGTAAGACATCTTTGCTGATTTGTCAAATATAATAGTAAACAGTGGCAGATGCAGCTTCTTTCTACTGGCATGTTTTGACTATTCAAAATAGCTTGACACCTGCTCAGTCAATTACTGATGTGTCATTACGCTTACGCCTACTGATTGATTTTCTCAAATCATCATTTTAGCACCTTGTCAGCGATGCTGGTGAAAAGCTGAAGTGTGTGCTCTCTTCCCAGACTGTTGGTGTTTCAGGCCTTTGTCCTCATTTCACACTTCGCCCACAGTCTAACTCTAATACGACAGGCCTGTCTGTATAAACAGAGAAGTGGCAAATCTTACAATTTTTACATAGTTTAGTCAGGGTTTCTCACTGAATTCTGTGATTTTCTGGGACAAATCCTCCAGCAAGTTGGCATGTTCAGCCCGTCTGTCTCATTAAAAAGGACTAGGTCTGACTCTGAGCTCCAGAACAGCCATTTCTATGGAAATCACTTTTGACTCTGGGATACCAGCATCTCTGTCCTTTTTATATTATGACTAAACAGGCTGTTTTGATGATAAAGCACCCTTCTAAAAGACAGACTTGATGACCGTAATGGAATTAAGACGCCACATTTTTACGTGAAATATGATGTCTTATGCCTAAACTGACATTACAGAATGAGTCGGTTAATGATTTGTGTCACACACACACTCACACTCACTGCAGAAGGTTCATCCCACGGGCTGCTTTGCCCTTGAATTTGGAGGCCTGACCCCATTCACTCAGCCTATTACCCATCTGTCCAGAGAAAGGACGGCAGCAGAGCATTAGAAATATTGATAGTTTTAGTGGGATTTTTGCCCTTGCTGCTTTATTAAAGATATAGTTGGCTGTGAATTTTAATAGGATAGGGAAGGATAGGTTGGTGTATGAGAACAAGCAGGCATATGTATTTATGTTGCCACCAGTATGGGCTCTTCATTGACCAATGCGCCTGACGCCTGTAAAAAGAAGTGTAAGTTACCAAATACACTGAAGTTTGTTCATTAATTTACAGTTGTCATTGGAGGTGTAAATTAAGACACCAATTTGATAAATAGAGGATCAAAAAAGTTGTACTCTTAGTGCAAAATAATAACTATTTGTTATGGGGAGGCAGATCAGACACTCAGTCGCTGACAACAAAGAGACTGGACAGACCAGCAAATGCTCCAACAAGAGAATTTATCAAAACAGGAATCACCAACAAAAAAACAACAGCAGCAGTAAGGGGTAAACTGAGGAGGAGAAGCTACAGGAAACAAAAAACTACTCTTAACTACTGCTGGAGGAAACATGAAACAAAGGAATACTTCTGGTGAGGGTAATTAACAAGTTTAACTGAAAGACTCTGGGAGTAAAGAGAAGAGAAACTGGTATCAAGTGAGGCAAACAAGGCTACTAGTGGCAGGTTAGCTAATCAGCCTCACCACTAACCACAGGCCCAGGGAGCAAGCAGAGAGCCTTAGTGTAAAGTCCAAGGAAGGAGATTTGAGGGCAGGTGGGTTGAGGAGGTGTGTTAGGGGGGCTGGCTAAGAAGTTGCTGTGGGAGTCCAAGCAGGTTTGCAGGCAGGAAGCTGAGACAGGAGAACAAAGGGTTAAAATCCAGTTTTCCAAGACAACTTTTTAACTAACTGTGTCTATACAACGGTCCGGCTCTGAGCAGAAGTCGCAGTGAGGTCTTTATGGCAGCGTCAGAGGTAGAGGTAGAGATTTTTTGTGATCACCAATCACCTGCACCTGCCTGGACACCACACACCTTGGTCACGTCCACCTGGGGAAAAAGGAAAAGAGAGAAAGGAGGGGGGAAGAGGTAGGTTGCTGCTAGGCAGAGCTGGGGGGCCTGATACTATTTGTAAATATCCCAGGTTATTTAAAGAGAAGATTGATGTTAACACGATCATGTCAAAGCAAGTGAAGAACCAAACGGCACATTTGAGAGGAATACTTTGCCTTAAGAAGTTTTCAGGGACCTAAGTGTATTCATTTGTCAGAACACAAGCAAAAACTAAGCAACTTATCTTTAAGTCATAATAAGAGGCAGAAGTTTTTGGGCTTGAAATGAACTTATATCTGTGATTTAAGATGTGTTCTTCTTATGTTGAGTAACAGCAGCAAGAAGCACAGACTGATTCCAGATTTGATTTGATGGTTTATTCTTGACAATACCATAGCTGATTACTGTTGGATCAACAAAGCTCAAACAATGAAACAAGTGAGGTGTGAAGAATTATATTATGGCAATTGACACATTTTGTTTTTCAAATCATTTTGTATCTTAATGAACTTTTTTTCACTTAACACAGTTGAGGATTTTTTATTACTACATTTTTTTAAGTTACGAGTCAAAGATGGCTCTTTTAGGTCTTCAGTTATAATAACTGTATAATAATAAATACATTTGAAAGCAATTCTCACCTACCATTTTTATCCTTGCATTAATATTTCAATGGGATGATGTGATTTTCCGACAAATTTGTAAACGTTGCTGTACATGTGAATATTGCACTGAAGCTTGATTTGAAAAAACTTGCAAATTGATTTGAAACCTCTGTATCTGCTATAAAAATCACAATTAGATTTTTTTCTAAAATCTTTCACCCCAACATCACATCCTGGTACAACCTTCTCTCCAGTAAACAAAAAACAAAACTTTCACGAATCACAGCTCAAGCCAGCAAGATAACCGGTTCAGCCCAAACTCCACCATCCCATCTGTATGAACGCTCTGTGATCAGGAAAGCCACCCTGATCACAGAGGACCGGTCCCATCCCCTCCATCAGTCCTTCAGTCTCCTCCCATCAGGCAGGAGATACAAGGTCCCACTGGCCAGGAAAACAGTATATAAAAAATCATTCATCCCAACGGCAATCACAGCCCTCAACAGCAAAAGTACCATAACCCAGTAGTATGTTTTTTTTTTTTTTTTTTTTTTTTTATTTTTTTTTTATTCTTTTTTTTATTTTTTTTTTACTCTGGTCTTTTAAAGTTATTGTTATGTATGTGTGTACTAGTATGATGGGGAATGTGTGAATGTGTGTCTTTGATGCAACTGAGGCCTGTCATAAGATGAATTTCTGTCACCTTTGTGTCAGACAATAAACTTCTATTCTATTCTATTCTATTCTATTCTAGTATGAGGTGTACAACGAGGTCATGTGATGGAGGAAAAAAGTAAGGATATGGTTTACACTGTCACTTCTTTTAAATGTTCCCATTGTGTGTGCGTCTTGTTTCCATAGAGGAGGAGTACAAACGTCTGAGTGAAGCTCTGGCTGATGAAGGCACCTACAATGCAGTGGCCTTTAAATACAGCGCGGACTACTACGATCCCTCTCAGCCCACTGAAGAGGAGGAGGCCAACAGGGAACACGGTGAGAACTTGTGTCACCCTTAAGCTCATTGAGGAAGTTGATGAGCTTTGTCAGTCACATACATGGAAGAAGTGTTCTGCTTTATCAGAAAAAAGAAAATGTACGCACTCAATTCAGAAACAGTTCAACAGAGCCAGGAAGGCGGGGAAAAGCTCGCAGTAACTCATGGTAGAGCTTACACTGAAACAGACAGGACCTCCTAAAACGATGCTACAAATTAAGAAATTAGTGAAGCTACTTTCGATGTGTTTCTTGTTGGCAGTCAAAAATTCTTCTGGGTTATTAAGGGCAATCACATAACAGATTAAATTTGAAAGCACTGCCAGAAAACAAAGGATCTTTGAAACACCTCTTGTTACGCTGACATGCTTTTGGTGGAATTAGTCCTCTGTTTCAGTTTGTCACTATTTTCTGAATCTTCAGCTGCAGCAGCCTGCTTTTAAGACGGTAAATCAGTCTGATCCATTCCCTCCTTCCTATAACTGTTGTATCTATAGGACCATCTGCAGCTTCACAGCCACCAGCAGATCGCTGAAGTAAAATTTCTTATTCAGAGATCAAACACTAACAGTGTCTAACACGCATCAGTGAAGGCATTACATGAAATCATAGTTCATTTTTTTTTGCCGCCCAGAACAAATAGTTGGGGCTTTCACACCGAGATTGTTAATCACCTGTGAGCTTTGGTTGGCAATCTGTCTCGGTCTGACTGGGGACACTGTATATACACACACACACACACACACACACACACACACTCTTTTTCTTACAACTTTAAATATTTGATGTAGCTAGAAGCACTTTGTCCCTGACAGTTGAGCAGACTAGATGCTCGTCTCTTGGGAGACTCTGGAGCTCAAATCATGAGTACATCAGCCACAGCCAAAGATGACTGCACAATTTTACCTTGGGGAATAAGTTAGTAAGGGTCATTTCACACGACTTAATCCCTGCTGCCTTTGGTTGCTGCCACATTTTTTCTGTGCTCTTTATTGTGTTTGAAAACCATGAAATTATCCTCCGACAATAATCATATTTTCAGATCCTAGAATAGAACTGGCAGATGGATATAGAGATAAATAAACAGGATATTAATGAATCATTGTAACTATTGACAGCTCCAGAGGGAAAGCCAAATATGCCTGAAGGTTAATTGCAGTATGATTTATAATCTGTCATCTGCCTTAATAGGAAAAAAATCCAGATCTCATTCTTCACCTTTGCTGTAAAACTATTCTCCAATGACCTTCAAACCATCCCACAAAACAGCCATTGATTTAATAACCTGTCAACAAAAGAAGTGTATCTCAACATGCAGTAAATCTTTTGGCTGGATATATGAAGATGTACAACTTCACCTTCACTGATATATCTAAATTTACCATATTTTAGCTGATTTATCACCAGGAGCTGTCTCATTCAGCTTCCTAAGTAGTCAGCTTTCTCATCTCCCCCGTGTCAAACTGCTGAGTCCATGCTTGGCTAGAGCTTTGAATAAGCAATGGTTCAATGGTAAATAAAAGAGACATATGACTGCCTTTAAACACAAGATTAAAAACAGGCATATTCTTTTATGTGTGATCATTTTATAATTTAAGCTTCTTTTGATTTTCCAGCTCTATCCAAATTTAAGCCAGAGACCATGATAATATTCCTGTTTTATCACTAAAGTGATGATTAAGAGCTTCTCTTCTCTCCTAATTGGGGCACTAAATTGAGGTTGAGACATGACATAAGATTGAGTGAGCACATGCACGTAGGCACGACTTGGCTGTCAGGCTTTGTCAAGATTTTACGCCCTCACCCACAACAAACCTCACAGGACAAGCCAAGCGTCACATGCGAGGTGCTTTTTCTTCCCTCCAGATGCAATGTCTTAAATTAAATGGCTTGTTTCTTTCATTACTGTGCAGAGTCCCAGCAGTACAACATTAAAAGGTTAATCCCATTTCCACCTGACCTTTCCATTTTTAATGCTGTTGCAGACAGTGGATGAGGATTGGGGTATTTATGGTAGATTTATGTGGAGGATTGAATCATGTGGTTTACTCACTTTAAAACCGTTTTTTAGAAACTGTGGAGAAATCCTGAGTCACAGCTCACCTAGGCACACTGTGTATTCAGCTGGGTATATTTACTTTTGTTACAAATAACTGTGAAGCCCTGATCTCATTCTTTTTTGTCCTGATATCTCTCCTCACACACAGAAGAGACGGAGCCTGAGGACAGTGAGGAACCGTTTGTTGCTCCCCCAGGGCTCTCTATCCCTCCTGATGTGGAACTTGTAAGTTTTCAGTACCCAGTTGAGTTACTGGTGTTTCTTTGTTTATTCACATATTACCCCAGTGACAGCTATTCTTTTTGTGGTCAGAAAAAGCAGATTAGGCAACAGACACAAAACAGACAACTTTAGAGGAAAATATATGTTCATACCTCAATGTACAATTCAAACACAAGACAAAAACAAGGCTTTGTTCCGGAGCCTTTTCCAGAAGGTTCATCTATCTCCGGGTCAAACTGCCAATTCTGGGTTGATTCAAACTTGCAACAGCTGGTTTGATTTGATCAAATCAATACTGAGAAGGTTCAGTCAAATTAAGGGTGTGCGGCTGACAATGAGACTCGCTTACCTCACCCCTGTGCAATTCTTATACAAAAATACGGCGAGTTTCAAAATCTTTTTGATGGATTTTTTTATAATTTGCAACATGTGAAAGAAAATACATTTTCCAGAGGGTAAAATAAATTGTTTCCTGTTTCAAAAGCACATATTTTCAGCTGGCAATGATGACAAAAACACTTACCAAAAATATTTAGACAACGATTGAGTTTCTAAGGATGGGTATTGATAAGATTTCATTGATACCAATGCTCTTGTTGATTCAACTGATCAGTCCGACTCTTCATTGGTTCCCTTATCAGTTTCCTCTGTGAATTTTCTGTGCAGAAAAGGTAGCTTTACAGGTTTTCAATTTTGTCATTACAAAATTGACCTAAAAAAAGAAGAAAATAATGCACATCAGGTGCTGTCGGTGGATGTTTTAGGTTACCAAGCAATGCTTTGTGTTGTTTGAAACCTCCATCTTGCTATAATTATGCTGAAGTCAATCATGAGTCTGTGTTTACTGTTTGGAAAACCTTTACCTGTTGGTGTTTTGACATTTTTGAGTTTTAAACATTGTTCACACAAAGTGCTTGTGACATGTTTCTGTGATGTAAGTTGAAATACTGTGTTCAAACCTAAGTTTTATCGGTGTACTCGCCGCGAGCATATCAGTTCAAGTTCCGTACATGAAAGCATCAAGCTAGCGCTGCATCTATATTGTTCTTTTGTACATAGGAGATGTGTATCATGTTCAACGTATTGAATCCAAATCTCTTGTGAGAGATTAATGTACATTTCCCTGAGTGTTCAGTTTTACAGATTCATGAGTCAAATTTCATTTAGAATTTTTCTTGGGAAACTGTCTGTTATCTGCTAAGCTAAGATAGCTGGGGCGGAATGTCTGGCTGCTTCGATGTAATGTTGAGAATTGATAAGAGAATTGTTAACAATAAAGGCGAATTCTTAACAGGGACCAGTTCTCTATAACCAACCAGTTTCTACTGACTCAGGTAATAAAATCTCCATGAATCAATGCAGAAATGAAACTATTTTTCTTGCTCTGCATGAGAAAGTAGATAAAAAAAAAGAAACTGAGTTTATCAAAAACAGAAATAACTCCCAACCAGGTCATGTTTCAAGACCCAGCTGCCAGAGTAACAGACCGGTGTTTTCTTTTACCTCTCTTTCTAGAGCAGATTGAAATGACCCCTTTTCTCCTGATTTGTATTACTTCCCTCTACAAAACAACAAACCCAGAGTTTTACTCATTCCAGAATGAACAGACTTAGGATCTTCACCAAACTTAGACCCAAAGTTACAAAAAATCATGTGATACCACTTTTGTAAAGCCATTTTTGAAACATTGTAAATACATAGATAAATAAATAAACATTAAGCTCATATATAAAGGTTTGATTGGCTCACACTTGAAGGAATGGATTAATCCGCTTAAGATTTCTTTCCCACTTCATCCTCTGATGCTCTGTGATAGTGCAAACAAAGACATCCATAACCTCACAGGATCAATGTGGCTGCAGTTGATGATGACAGGCTCTTTGTGTGCTGTCTCCTGAGTGTACCACTGTGGAACTTTATGATGGAAAATGCTTTCTCCACACTGATCTTAGAGCTTATTGGTGTAGATGTTAGATCAACCATGAAAGGGCTGTTCAGTCTTTTATTCTTTTTCTACTCTGAAGCTGGAAATATTGTCTGGAATATATTTGTCATAGATTGAATATATTATATACTCATACTGTCCTTGATAGTTTGAGTCCTAACTGGTCCTTACTTTGGTTAGCTGACTTAATGAATTCTGTAAGGAGTAGAAAGTGACACAACAAAAACTTTTAGTGACAAGTCTGGTGTTTGGATCTCAAACTACTCTGTATATGGATGTCAGGCCATGACAGTCTAATTATACCGCGCATCAAGAATAAAATATGTCTTTAAATAGAAACTGTCCCCGTTTTTCCTCATCATGCCTTCTGACAATTGATTGAAGTAATTAAAATCCTTTAGTTGAAGAGGACCAGGCCCTGCAATAAAGTCTGAGCAGCTCATTTGCATACAGCAACAAAGTCATGAGAGGGCATAGAAAATTAAGTATTTTTTAAGTAAATACTAAACAGAAACAATCTGTATGATGGCCTGTATTGTAGCCTTGTATTTGGGTGGTATTATCTGACTTGGCAAACAGATAATGATTGGAACCACAGTTGTCGGGGGCTGAATGAAAGCTTGTTATGACCACTGCTCTTAAAGGGGTAAAGGAAGTAACAGAATCAGGTGTAAAGGTTAAATATTTTTTGAAATCAAGATGATGGGATTTCTTTCAATGACAAAGATTCTTTGAAGTTCTAATTCACAAACAAAGACTCTTTTCAGACATTCAAAGCAACTAAAACTAATTCAGATTGTCTAATTCACTAATCAGCGAGTGAAGACAGATTTCAGGTGACAGGCCACAACAGAACGACGTGAAGCTCCAGCTGGCCTTTTGAACAATGCACCAGCTTCCTTTTACTCCTAATTGGTGATGTGCCAACGCTCCAATCAGCTGACTTGCCAATCCCAGGCTCTACCTGGCGGCTGGAGTGGAGGGGGCAAAAGCACACGCATGTGCACACACGCATGCACACACACACACACACACACGCACACACAAACTAACGCGACGGCAGGGGCCATAACAAAGCTGATGGGAGAGAGAGGGCAGTGTTAGGACCTGGTTCCCCAGAGCTCATCTTGAATGCCTCAAACAGCCAAAGTGCTGGACACAAAGTTTAGACTTTCTGAGGACCAAAGCCTTTTTTACATTGAAATTCTGCCTCAGTGCGGCAGCTCTGCTTCCACACAGCCTTTGTGCTTCATGATGAACCCCTCTGTTGCACCCCACTGTGTGATTTTACCAAAGTGTTCCCAGCTTTGCTGATGCACGAGAGAAGCAGTGTGTAAACAAATAGTGCCAGTTTGCATAGTCACTTACTCTGAGTGCTGTTTTGTCCTGTGGGGTCCCATGGGGACACTCTTCAGTGTTGTTTTTGTTATTAGAATGTCAGAAACCTGTTTTTCATGTAAAGATAAGAAGTTGACCAGCTTGCGAAGGTCTCAGTTTAAAAACTCTTTGTTCAGCTTTTGTTTGAGGGGCAAGGTTCTACAGTGGAGTTCACACTATCCCCCACCCAACTCCACTGGACAGTTAGGCCCCACCACTTCTCAGTGTGTCACCCAAAAATGTAAAAAATGCAGTGAAAAAAATCTTCATTCATATGGAAACACTATTGGAGTTTTTCCACTATACAATTCCAGCCCGACTCGGCTCTACTCGTCTCTACCTTACTCGGCTCTACACGGTTTGGTTAGCTTTCTAACTACAGACTCACGGTGGGCGTGGATCTTATAACACAGCTGCGCAGAAGTGCGTGCATGTCATCTATAACGCGACACAAGCATAATTTTGTACTAACATATGTGCCACTGTGGTCTTTGAAAGAAAAAAAAAAGCTTTCAAAAGATTTTATTAGAATAATACAGCAGCTCGATGTCGGGAGGCATGACCAAGGAGGTAAACAACAGCCTCGTGCTGCTGCACGCGGAAAACAAAGAAGCTGCCTCCTGACATTAACTCTTCCCTGGATCCTGTGAGATCGCTTTAATTTTTGATTTTTGGGCCTGGTATACCAGAGATTTTTTGTTGATCAATCATTGGTCTTTGAACTGGAGTTTATATTGTAGGCTTTTTAGCTGATTGCAGAAATGGTGTAATAGATGCACATACTTTTGAAAGGCAGTCAGTAGATTCAGCAGCACAAGAACAAGATGGTAGTTCACTATTATCATTGTTCATTTTGAGCATGACACAGTGAAGGTTTATTAATAAATCTGTGGCTATTCTCAGTCATCCAGGTCATAATAAGTCTCCAAGCAAGCTAAAAAAGCACGTCAACAGGACCAACCTCGCGTGAGTAGAAGACATTTCGCCTCTCATCCAAGAAGCTTCATCACTTCTGAAAGTCTGGTGGGGAGAACCAGATATTTACCAGCAGCCTCCTAGTGTATAAATATCTGGTACTCTCCACCAGACTTTCAGAACTGATGAAGCTTCTTGGATGAGAGGCGAAAGGTCTTCTACTCACACAAGGTTGGTCCAGTTGACGTGCTTTTTTAGCTTGCTTTGAGAAGTTTTATTGATATTTGCGAAGCTGAGCCTGACGTCAGCGTTTCCACTGAAAGCACCGGCTCGCCACATACAACAGTGAAGAAACGGGGAAGATAAATTGCACTCTGTAAGCTGTTTTCAAAAGTTTGTGTTTTAGGCCGGCTAAGTCTCACTTTACACGACAATGGTTTTAGGGTGAAGCACAAAAGGATTGTTATGTTGGCCTCTGGTTTACACAGAAACACGGTTATAGCCAACCTAAAACGCAAACTTTTGAAAATGGTCTCCAGAGAGGAATTTTCTGAAATCCAGCAATCCAGCATTTTCATTGGATACACAGACGTCATGCTCAGCTTTGTGCGCGTGCATTAAGCCTTCACTGTGCCTTCATTGTGTTCATTGCAGCCTTTTAATTTGCATTGTTCTTTCCATTGCATGGCCAAGTCACAAACGGGTTGTCAGTTTAGTATCTGCCTTTTACCTTTTTTCTGCTTTTAGCTTTTAAGGCACTATGAGGACTATATCAAAATAGTCTCACTTTCATATGTCGTGACATTTAGACAGAAAAGTCCCTTCGATTACCTTATGTTGGCTGGTAAAGTTTAGTAGTGAGGAGTGAGTTAACCAAGGAAGAAGCAAAATCTGTTGTTTTTCTTGAGCTGTGAGCTCAGATACTAAATCTTTATACATTATGTTATGGAGTTCCACCCCTCCTTTCACACATCTCTCCCAGTTGGTCAACATTAAGTGGCTATTTCTAAAGTATGCGCTGATTCCATAAGCCAGTTGTTCAATCTCTCTCACAGTTTTAATAAAGATCTTCTGTTTGTCTTAGTTTCTTGGGCCAATTGTAATAATGCCATTGAAGTCATGGCAATATTGATATCAATGTTTTTATTTCACTTAATTTACTTTTTGCCCCTCAACTCTTCATTTAAGCCTCATTGGAAATGCATTTAATTGCAGTGTTGAAAAAAACGGACCACCATGTGTATTAATTATGTTTTACGTTGACATAACATCACATGGTAACACAGAGTTACAAGTAATGGACTGAAAAATTGAAAAGGCAATGCTGTTCTTTGTGGTGTGTTTGCGATAGACGGTCCTCCCTTAAGATCCAGATAGTTCTCTTTTACAGCTCTCACTCCTCCTTCAGCAGCCACTACCTTATGCATGAGAAGAAAGACATGCTTTGATGTTTGTGTAGGCTGTGTGCATTTACAGCATATATCATTCAGGGGAAGAAAACAGTCAAACACCCATGTGTATAGGGGAGCCTTTTCATTTTCTTATCATATGATAGAAATTGACAGGCAGCTTAAGTAGAGAGGTAGGAAGGCAGAAATCAAAAGGGGTTGTTGAATATAAATGTACGTTTTTCTTAGTTTGTTATTAAGATGAGAGTGATGAATTGCTTTGCAAACTGTGTAGTTTGCACGTAAAGATTTTAACAATGAATGTCATTGACTTTCTTGAAGAAGGAATTTGTTCACAAACCCATTTAATATTGTTCTCACTAAAATTCTGATATTCAGTTATAAAAGCACTCAAGAGCACAAATAGCAAAGCTGTCAGAGTGCGTTTTCCTTCATTAAGCCCCTTTTGTATTCTCAAAAAGATGGCTTTGATCGGTCAACATTTTTTTAAGCCCCTGCAGTTACCAACCTTGTCCATGAGTCTTATGACTTATCTATCATATTTTAAGTCCATTCACTCCAACCATTTTTGAAAGAAAAAAATAAAAAAAAAGGTGTTTTATTTATGGAGGAATAGGTTTAGAAAACCCTGTATACTCCAGGCTTGTAGGAAGCCTTCCCAGAAGAGGTGAAGCTGTCATAGCTGCAAAGGCTGGGCCAACCCTAGAGGCTAAGAATGGGATGCTATCTAAGACCATGTGCATTTAAAAGCAGATGTCTGACGACTTTCGGTGAAATGCTTATTATATATGGGGGCCTATACAATGTACTTAAAGGTTTATGTTTCCAGCAGCACCACTTCATGAGGGACTAAATTGCGGTTTACATGGAGTCTGGCCCACCACGAACCACAATCCACTTTGAGCATCAGGCCTGTGGGATTCCTGTGTACACATAAGGTTACAGTTGCATTTATGTGGTTGTTATACTCATTAAGAACACTGAGCATCAGTTTTCAACTCACTCAGTTCATAAATGTCTGACATTTCTCTTTGAAACCTCTTTAAGAATCTTTGGAACAATGTAGAGCAAACACAAGTGAATGGAAGTCTGTGTTCCTAGACTTGATTAAACAAAGCCCTCAATGATCATTGATGGGCCAAAGAAGACCCCCCTTTTCTGGAAATGAATGCTGCCTGACCCTATACTTGCATGAATATCGCTGCCACTTTGGGTCTTTGGCATGAAAACATTGTTGCTAATTAAGGACGTGGCCTATGATGTTTTGCTTGTTAATCACGTAGACATACAACTGCACCCCTGTTGGCTGAAACGGATCAGCCATTAGTTTGAGTTTAGAAGGCCCTTATATCACAAGAAGTTGGAAGCTTGCAACACATTAACATTTATAATGTCAGCTGCTGGCATTTTTTGGCCAGTGTCGGCAAAGGTAGTATCTATTATGGCTTTCATCTTCACAGGTAATGACATAGATTGCTTCACTTTCCCATACACTTGAGGTTATGAGAATGATTAATCATTGAAAGCACCCAAGGAGAACAACAATGAATGAATAATGGGCCATTTCTTGTTTCCGCTATTTCAACCCCATGTGGATTTTAAGAATTAATGTCACCTAAATGAACACAGGAGTGCCTGACATGAAAATGCTACAGAGACAAAATGGCTTGTGTGTTTGATTTGAAGGATCCTCTGAATAACTGTACACCTCTTCTTGGGGTTCTGTGTGACTGCCAGAGTCAGGTTTACCTATCAAATCATTTTGCGTGGAGTGTTTTCTAAAGAATAATTGTTGATTTTTTTCTAAAATCCATCAGTTGGAAACCAAGAAATTGGTGGCAAATCTGTGTCTGCTTTAAAGTGCTGGGTATACTTCTCTAAAGCCTCTTTCTTGCCTTTTTTCTGTAGCCAGCAACCATCAAGACCCACAACATCATCGAGAAGACTGCCAACTTTGTCTGTCAGCAGGGGGCTCAGTTTGAAATAGTCCTGAAAGCAAAGCAGGCTGGGAACTCCCAGTTTGACTTTCTCCGCTTTGACCATTACTTGAACCCCTATTACAAACACATCCTGCGAGCCATGAAGGAAGGTCGATACAACCTCCCCTCCGCTGGCAAGCAAGAGCCGACACAGGGTGAGTTATTGAGAGCAGCTATTGAATCTGCAGGGGTGCCATGTCCACACGAGAACAATATATTTGCAGAATCAATAAGTGTCATGTTCTTTACTCAATGCAGAAATGCCAGATCTCTACGTAAGCAGACAGACGTAAATGCAGTGAGAAGAAATACAGATCAAACATCTTTTCATTCACATTCTAGGGACTTACTTTCTTTCTCTAGATTCCAACTCTGATTCAGACGATGATGGTGATGGCAGTTACCTTCATCCCAGCCTGTTTGCCCCCAAAAGGTGCTCTAGGCTCGAGGAACTGGTAAAGGTAATGTCAATAGTGAGAGCACTCAGTGTGAAGCTCCATTATGCTTTGAGTGTATGAGACATAACTAACTGGTAGGGGAGCTCTTCATGGGAATTACTTTTACACCCTGTGCCAATGTCTGTCACTATATTCTCTAATAACTGTATTCTGCTCCCCTGTCTTCATGCTGTTACAGTTCTTTGTTAATGCTTTCATGTGCTGTATCAGGACAGCCATTAGGCTTTGGCAGAGCCACCAGAATGGAAGACTGTCTTTCTAAAGAAGTATAATGAGCCCTTGTAGTAACAAGCTGTCTTACGGTCGCCTCCTGTCGAGACTGATTTTCTTTTCAAATCAAAATCCTTCATTTTCTATCAATTGTACATATTCATGGGGTTAAGACACACAACCATGTACAGTAATGCTTCAATTATGTACTTCATGAAATTGTTTTAACCTAAAGGTGCTTGTAGTATTTACTGTATGCATCAGATTATTACTGTCAAATGGTTTGTATTACTGGTTCTATTTGAAATGTGCAAGTGTTGCTATCTCAGTTTACCAGATATTCCTTCACAAAATCTAACAGTGTTGGCATTCATTGTTTTGACTAAACTATCCTTGTTATTCTGCAGCCTCTGAAAGTGATAGACCCGGACCATCCTCTGGCAGCACTTGTACGAAAAGCCAAACAGGAAAGAAATGGCACTGCAGCAGAAGAGGAACCCAAACTGGAAGAAGTGGCAGATCCCCCTGCACCCACCACTCAAGTGCAGTACAGTGCAGACCGTGAGTGGAGCCCTTTTTTCCTCTTCCAACAAAGGCCATGTGAAATTTATAAGCACTATTTTTGTGTTCATCACACATCAGGTCTGGTGTGCCTTATTTTGTTCAGTCTTTACTTTTTCATTTCCCGCTATTTTTCCCCTGCCTAGTAGTTTTGAGCTTGTTTCTCTACCACTGAGCACAGTAATGGTTTTATTTATTAAAAAAGCCAGCCTGCCTTTTGGTCCAAATGTTATTTTCCTCAGAGCTTTGTTTACCACTAAAACCTGGCATTTAACTTCCTCCTTGAGGACCACTTCTTACTGTTGGTATTTTGTCACTGCTGGTCGCTCAATACTGCTCCTTAATACTTAATGCTGACCCTATTCTACTATTGATACACAGGAACTTTCAACACCTTTAAGCAAAAGCACTGTTAAATTTTAGGTATTGTGGGGCACACAAAAGACTTACCTTCATCCAGCTCATAGGGGCGCATTTTACAGTTCACCTGAGTCCTGCTTCTGGTCAAACTCAAATTCCCATTAAGTTAGGGATGTCATTGGCCTAACTTGATGAAACCCTGCGAAAGAGGTGCTGTCTGCATAACCCTAGTGATGAAGGGTCTCTCTCTGTCTTCATCTATCTTTATGCTTGGGTATTGGGGGGCATTCAAGGACATGTGCAATTTATTGTGAGTGTAGGAAGGTTAATTCTTTCTCTTTTTTGTCATTATTTGTGTTCCTCTCTGTAAATAATTGGGCAGTCGTATTCCTGTTTATATACTAATTATACATACAAAGAAAAAAAAGCATGCCATACACCAAATAAATAATAATTGTTACCATATGAAAAGTCACAATTTTTACAGTGACTTACAATATTAAGGCATTAAAAGATATAACTATCTCAATGCAGGTCTTGATAATTCTCTCTATTCCTCATTTCCACTTCAGGCTCTGTATTGAGATGAACTCAAATTCAGTAGGATACCTTAATGAGAATGCAGTTGGGACTGTTTGAGCATTGCAGCGGTAAATATCATTTATATTCAGAACTTGATAGACTTGATCCTAATGGGCCGATTCAGGTGTTCCTAGTGCAACATTTCAAGGAGCCACATGGTTCCTCTGGCTCATAGTTGATCTGTGTTTCAGGGACGAGTAAGAGACCTTGGTAGATTATCCCAATCAGGCCAGTGGTCAATAGAGGCAAATAATAAAAGTAATTACAATACACTGCCAGACCAGCAGAGACCAGCAAGACGAAAAAAGGCCCTAGATTATTATTAAACCTTAATGAAAATACTCTGACAAAAAAAAATACATTAAACTTAAGTTGTATGCATTCCCTAGGACTTTTTTGTGCTTTAAAAGCTGTGAACTTTATAGTGGGATGGGTCTCATTATGCTTAGATGTATTTAAGTTTCTGATAGTATATTCATCGAACCCCAAAAAATAAACATAAGTGGTAAGCGATCAAAGGAGGAGATGTTTTATCTCTCTAAAAGGCGCTTGGTTCCGTAGCTCATCATGAATGAAAATAGACTAATGTATGTGGGGAGCACGGGAACTCGGCGATCTCACGACACCAACTGTCTGTTAACCCTGAGGCTTGGTGGAAGTAGCATTCAGCGGGTGTGAGTTATAAATGCAGTCAACACGCACTGCAGCAGAGACTGATGCAGTTTAATTCAGGGTCTAGACATGCTGTATGCCATAAACCGCTGGCTGTCACAGGCAAACTCGTCGTTGTAACTGTTGTTCTCTTTTTTCCTGAACAGGGCTGAAAGCTGTTAATTCCCTGTGTAAACTTATGTTCACGTTCACAATTGGAAAATGATGCATTCAGTTCATAGTTCATGCACAACACTGTCTGTGGGACAAGTGAATAAAATGCTGTTCAGTCACAAACAAATCAAGACACGTAGTCACCTAATCCTTAAACATCAAGATGTATCTAAAAGTGATTGGGAATTTTCATTTAAATGAATGAAACAAAGTAAAAAGTTAGCTTTAATATGAAAGAAATTCTGGATACTTTACTGATTGCATCATCATTCATCACCCAGGCGCTTCAGTAATTCCACCGTGTATACTTCTGTTCCCCCTTGAATAAGCTTCTTAACCTCTTAGTACCCACTGTCGCGCTGGTGCCCCATTCGCCATTCCTCTGACATCATCAAAGTATAAACACTAAACGCCTTTGTCTAACATCAGAAAGCTGTATGGCGTTAGAAAACGTAAGTGTAGCAAGTTAGGTTGTCGGAAAGCTCTCCTTTATGATGCGCGTAGTTATTTATTTTCAACTGCGCAACAGTAGCGGTACAATCCGTGACCGAGAGCTATAATTTCAGGATATTTGGTGAACCTTTTCACAGAGAGAACAAAATTGACTACAATGACACTGAGTACTGAGAAAGCTGTTTTATTTAAGCAACAATGTCACAATAGTGCATTTCAACACTGGGACACATCTGCTGTATTCGCTCACCTGAGACTAAAAACTCTCTAACTCCTACAAAGTTCTACTTAGAAAGCTCAAATTTCACCCAGATGTAAATGACAGGGTGTAGAAGTGATGTGGTGGATGTTTTATGTCTGACATGAAGCGAAGTTAATGATGTTCAAAAATTGGTTATAAAAAATGAATCGGAAAAAAGGGTGTTTTGGCTGCATTTATCCTGATGTGGACTTTAGCCACATATTAAAACATGACATTTTCTGAAACTAGAGACTTTAATCTTATAAATGAGGTGTCACTGATGAATTTTGACCTTATGGTTCTACAGTTATAAGCTTTAAAAGCAAAGCATGGTAGATAAAAGCCAGAATTGGGAGGGAACTAAGGGGTTAAACAAACCCATGGTCATTGGCCCGAGTGACCCGTGAGGATTCACTTGTCCATAAATACAGATTATCCGTCTCTGAGATGGCTGTGGAGGCTGTCCTTTGACCTTTTCGTCACTCTTCAAATGGAACTGTTGATGTGCTGAAATTGGTTGCGGATGACAGCTGTGAACCTCCACTAACTGTGCATTGTTGTTTCAAAAAGAGACACTAAATTTGCCTATACATGTAGCACTGAAGGCCTTTTCTTGTCAATCAAACAGTCTTGTATGGCTTCATATTGTGCAAGTACACTTCTGTTTTGCAGGATTTACACCTTTATGTTTGTGTGTATTCAGAAAATGGAGAAGGTAGTACATAAATATCAGCTCAAAAAATGAAAAGATATGAACAATATAAGATATTTATGATCTGGTCACCTGGTGGTCTGACTCATGAACACATTGCAGATCTTTACATCACTTGTAACACTCTACAGCAAGTTTGGAAACGAATGCCTGTGTTTTGGTTTTCCATTTTCCTGTCTGGGGAAAATTGGATGTGTCATCAAAGTCAACCAGCTCAGTGACTAATGTGTTAATATGACACTGTCTCCACTTTGACACTGACAATTTATTTTGTCCCTGTCCCTGAACAACCCCCCGACTTTCTCTCATTGCAGTTAAGGTATGAACACTGACAGGGAATATCAACCGTTTACACAGAGGTCATTCAGATAAAAAGTTTGTGTAGATTGTTTTTAAAGGTGCTCTATAAATAAAGTTATTATTCTTATTATTATTGTTATAGATGCAGTGTTTGATTTGTAGGAGCCATCAGTTGAGTGACGACTGTACCACTGAGCCACAGCCGCCCCTCACCCTGAAAGATTTTGTGCTGTGCTCTTTCAAGACCCTATTTACACAACAATGCTTCATAGCATTTCAACCACAAACCCAAAAAGCAGTGAAAAAAACCCCTGAATTTATGCGGAAATCACCTGTAGTTGGCGATGTAACTGTAGGGCACAACAGCAGTTTACAAGCTTAAGAAGAGCTGAGCTGATCATCTGGTGTTTATGTTGCCAATTGCAGGAATAGTGCAATCACTTCACATTCCGTTTGAAGGCAGTGAGACGATTCAGCCGCACAAGAATGAAACGGTCGTCCAGTACTGTTGTTTTCTGGTTTGGGTGTAGCACAGAGAAGGTTTAATGCACACGTGCAAAGCCTGAGTGTGACGTCAACGTTTCCACTGAAAACTCTAGTTTGCCATATACTGCAATAGTGAATTAGTGAAGAAAATTTCCACCTCGGAGGCCATTATAACGCTGTTTCCGTTTAAACAAAAGGGTGAAATGAAACAATACTTTTGCATTTCACCTTTATACTGGCCCATAAGTGCAGAGTGTATGCTGTGCACTTCATTTTAGTGTGCTTTCTGAAATATGCAATTTGAGATTCTTCCGTTTTTTCATGGATGCATATACATAGTCTCTGACTTCACCCAGAGCTTTTAAACCTATTTCCAGGAGTTGACCATTTGAAAAAGTTTGACTTGCCCTATTTTTACTTTTGGGTAAGGACGAGGAAAAGAGGCAGGCCTTAAGTCTATCTACAGACATTTAGAGGGGACCTCCCTATCAGTCAAGTCAGATATGTCCTTAAATTGGAAAATAATTGGAAGTTTAAGAAAAAAAGGAAAAATGTCTTTTCTCATAGTGTGTTACATGAGACACCACAACTGTTTTATTAACTTCTTTTTACCGCCAAGATCAGCAGTTTTAATGGTGTGGTTCTTCAGTAGCCAGCCTCAAGGGGATGCTCCAAAAAACTGCACTTTTTGGAACTCAGTTTTCATTCATTTTACCAGCAACAGCAATACTGTGTGATTTTTTATTTTTCAGCTGTAAAGTTACATTCTGACATTGGCCTGATGAAAATAAATTACAAAGGTGAAAAAAAACAATCCATAAGATCCATTTCAAATATATACATATGCAGAATGAAACATAGCAACAAGAATGTAAATATTTATAAAAGTAGGAATTGAATGAAAATAAAAAGACAAAAAAACAAAGAAAAAGAAAGAAAGAAAATAAAGACTGCAATCATAGAACATTAGTTCTGTTCCATTGGGAAATCAAGTGTCAAAATGCAGGTATGAAGTCGACCCCAGGGAAGAAAGGTACATGATTTTGATCTACGCCTAAATCAAACATCAGTCTATTGCTTTAGCAAAGGCAGTACAGGTCTCCATCTTATTGTAAAGTGTCTTTTTGAAGTCCCAACTGATACGTAATTTGTCCCAAGTGATAAATGTCCAAAACCTTCTGAATCCATAAGTTGTAAGTGGGAGGTTCTGGTTTCAGCCACCGTATAGTGATGCACTTCAGGGCTGCTGTAAGTCAAATATTGAGCAAGTACCTCTTGACTCTCTCATTCAAACCAGCAGGTTTCAATCCCAGTATTGCCACCAAAGGGTCTTGTGGAATATCCCTGTTAAGAACTACCTTCAGTGCTTCAAATACTCATTTCCTGCACATACTTAGTATTGGACAAGACCAGAAAATATGTGTGTGATTTGCCAGGTTGTTTTCACAATTCCTCCAGCACAAACTGAGGTGTACTTTGCTCATTGTAGAAGATGTTTCTGGAGTTCTTGAAAATCTAATTACATTTTTCCATTTAAACTCTCTCCAAAAACTGCAGTTTTTAGCACTTCCTCATAGGCTGTATGCTGTGTCTTAAGACCATAGGTCACTGTTTGGGTCAGGCATCCATTTTACATTATTCTGACTAGTGCCAGATCCAGTTTAGTTAACCCTGTCTAGCAATGAAAGACCTTTCATAGGGGCAAACTATTCTGACTCTGATTCAGTCAGTTTGTGGAACTTTGTAAACAACTATACAGAAAGGCAACAGTCAGACTAACAAAGTGAAAAGCAATGACTGAGTTGGTGATAACAGATAACGAAGAGAAGAAAGTACTGACAATCTTCTCTTTGATATGAATGTAAATAAGAATGCATTTGATACCAAAATCCCATTGTTCTTCTGGCAGACACAGCGTTTATGGATATATTGATATAACGAGAGAGCACACATTCTAACAGTATACACAAGAAGAAGAAATGTTAGAGTAAGCACTCAGTTCAGCTTGATCAATTCACTCCACTATTACATGGTGTCAAGTTCCTTGAATTGTCCTAACATACTTTATCAGTAGTACTTACAAACCTTTGAACCTCCTGTGAAAACATTTAGATTTCTTACAGGGGACTACTTTGGTGTTCTTGATATCTAAACTCAATAGAATTACCGTGCATTCATGTATCATTTGTGTTGATTTTATTTCAATAAATGAGGTTCGTTCCTTTTCCAATTCATAATGCTGGCTAATTTTTCTACTCTATGAAGAGAAAAGAAGCTGTCAAAAGACTCAAACTCCACTTACTCCACTTTGTAATGAGCTGCCATTGTTTCAGTGCAGTGGGGAGCATACGCTTATTCATGCTTACGACCTCAAATCTCTTTACTAAATGCTGGAGGAGACTGAAATGATTCATTTCAGTCGTTAGTGTCTTTATTAGATAAATAGTTGTATTCATGCAACAAAATTGGTGTATACCTGGGGAGAAATCCTGTGTTAATTTTCTCTTTTTTCTTTACAACAGCTATGTACTATGGGTACTACATGCTCCCCGATGGGACATTCTGCTTGGCACCCCCTCCCCCAGGGATAGAAGCCACCTCCTATTATAACACCGTGCCCTCGGCTGTTACTGCAACTCCGGCATCCTCTGGTGCTTTGCCGAATGCAGAAACTGCATCCACGTCCACCCCCACCCCAGCTGAAAGTATTGTAGTGGCACCGGCAGCGACAGCCTCTGCTCAGGTCACCAGCTCTGCTGCTCCTGCTGCGCCTGCTGTGGCAGAAAGCAGGTAAGAAATGATGACTATTCCTGTTTATTCTTTGTTTGCTGCATTAATTAAGCTTTAGTGGCATTTCTCCTGATTTGTTAGAACTCATCAACAAAAGTAGGCACAACAAACCTCTGAATAAAGATATTGATGAAGTAGTTTTACAGGGAGCCATGTAAAGACTTCAATTGATTTGTACTTAGCTTTGTCAAAGTCCCATTTACTGAAAACTGTAATTAGTATTATTTGCTCTGATAGAGGGGTTTGAGGAATCTGTCCCTAAAATGATATTCTGACTCAGGAATAGAAACGAAGCCCAGCAAAACATTTCTCTCAATCTCCTCCCTTTCCCCCCCCAAAAAAATAGCCTGAAAGCCGAACCTCAAGCCATTGCACCAACAGCACCAGCCATCATTCCCCCACCGCCCGACATCCAACCAGTCATAGACAAGCTGGCCGAGTATGTTGCTAGGAATGGGCTTAAGTTTGAGGCCAGTGTCCGTGCCAAGAATGATCCACGGTAAGTGTTCTCATAAGAAATAAATCCATTGCCCCTGTCAGGGCTTGGTTTAAGGAACTCTTATCAGTAAATTTTCCCTCCAGATACTGCTGAGCCCCTCTTCATCATCCTCTGGCTCATCTTTTATGAGTGCTCACCTTTCATCTCACACAGTGTGTCCTCCTCTTTCTACCTGCTATAGATTTGACTTTCTGCAGTCTTGGCATCAATACAACACCTATTACGAGTTTAAGAAGAATTACTTCATGCACAAGGAAGGAAAAAGCTTGCCAGAGGTATTGTAAGCCAAGTGTTTACTGTTTTTTGGGTGTTTGCATGTGTGTGTGTGTGTGTGTGTGTGTGTGTGTGTGTGTGGATGGGTGGGTGGGGGGGGTTGATTGTGTGTGTGTGTGTGTGTGTTTCTGTGCAGAAGAATCTCTGAGATGCCCTGCAGTTTTGTGCTCTAGTTAAAAAATCCAACTGCCACGCTGCCTGGCAGTTTGGCAAAGACACTTACAGTGCCCTGTTGATGGATCCTCACACGTAGGGTAACACTATAGCCATGGACTAAAGACAGATGCTTGTGAAGTATAAGCAGCTCAGTAAATGTGTAAACTTGTTGGTTAAAACAATAGCTGTTATCTACACAGGTAAACAGAAAATGCTAGAACAAAGGGGGTCATTTTGAAAAGGAAGTAATTGCTGGGATAGGGATAGAAGAAACATGTCTTTAACACACATGCATTCTTGTTTTTTTTTTTTTTTGATTATGTTCTCATGTCCTGCAATCATGTTTGCCAGTGGTATTGTAAGGGCTGGGCAATTTATTGCAAATTTGATTGAATAGCAATAAGACCTGTTGTAATATTCTTATGGCAGATGGTGCAATGTTTCTTTAGCCTCAAATGTGTCAGGATACCAGATACATTTTTTTTCGCAGTAGATATTTGATGCTCTGCACCAGTGTTCATCTTGCTCAACTAAGAGTCAAATTGTTGAAAACTACCTTTGCAAGAGAAACAATTTAAGTTGTTAAAAGTGGCATATTCAACATGGAGTTGCAAGAAGAATAAGTCTAAGGAGGCAAAAAATGGTTAAAAAGCAGCAAAAATAGGCAGTTTTGCCATATGAATCAAAATGGCTCTTTTAAGTGATATATTTCTAGTTTTATTTGTTAAATATGGTGGTCTTTTTAGTTAAGATTGATTTATTGCTCGTGTTTGTTTAACAACATATATGATGGGGAACTTAATATAATTGCAAAATAAATTGCAATTGCAATATAGGGAAAAATAGTCACAGTCCGATTATTTTTTCAAATAATTCAGCCCTTGTTAATACACAAGCATGTATCAGCAAAACATGCAGGGGAAATGCAGAAAAAGATCTACATGGAGGACAAAAGCAGACAAGCACACATTCTGCTGTCATGCTAGCCTAAGCTCTTTTATCTCTGTGGGGAATTATCTGTCTAGAACGAAAGTGCTGTGTCCCAAAAGTGAATCACTGTTTTTATTTCCTGTAACCCTGAAATGCATTAGAACTGTTTGATCAGACCTAAGATCAAAAATGACAAATTCTGTAAGTTGATTCCTCTGTTTTTAGAAATTTGCTCCATCATGATGGTATTGTAGCACACTTAAGACCTGATGAAGGTAAAGGAATTACTGAACAGTCAGAATTTCTTTTAGGCTTTTACTCTACAACAAGCCAAGAGAAAACCTCTATAGAACTTTGCATTTACAGTGGATTTGCAAGTTACAAATAAAGCAATGATGCAATGACCAGAAAATAATAGCCCCCCCTATACTTCAAACACTGTTAACAGTCCGATCAGGTTGCTGATCGGATTGTTAACAATGAAGCAAAATTGTTTAAACTGGCTGCTTTTCACACATAATTATAGACTTAAAAATATTGAGTGACAGAAATCTTCAATGGGCAACATTTGAGAAAATCATCTTCATGATTTGTTCAGGGCCACAGTCATCATTCACTGCTTTCTTAACTGAATTCTGTACCAATTATGTCAGTATACAGAGATACCCATTCAAAAATTCACATTAATTCTTCACTCTAGGTTGTGACCTTCACACTTAGAGAGAACATGCTTCTCCCATTTGTCTCCTGTCATCAGCCTCACCTCTCCACACCTGTATGCAGTTCCCTTTCACAGAATTGCAGCTGAGGTTTAGATATGGGGAAACAGTGGACTAAGCATTCACTGCACTTACAGTCAACCTTGAAATTAGCTGCTTTTTGGAGCTGATAAGGTTGGACCCACCGTGCTAAAATTAGAGCTGTACTCATCCTAGTGTTGAAGTGACAGAGAAAAGTGAGATACAACAAGGATGAGTTGAACTGGCAGTGAAGTTTGAATTTTACTGGGGACCAGAATACACCTCAGAAAATAACTCTTTATGTTTAGTAGTCATCCATCCATTGAGAGGGTTTCATTTATTTTCAGTGCAGTCCTCCTTGTTTTAGATGTGTTATACTCTCAGGTTTCAGCATTTTAGAGAGGAGTTGGTTTACGGCATAATTTTAAACCCTAAATATTGACACAAGCTGATTATTTGCTTGCATTTTTGCAGACTCCTTATTTGTTGTTCCAATTTTCTAGCCTTCTCAGGGCTGAAAGGCTTTCACAGCACCTCCCTATCACTGTTTGTACACTAAGCTAAAACCCAATTTCAGGGTATCTGGCCCTCAACAAGGCATCACCCTCAATTAGCAGCAATGCCAACAGACATGTAGCACTCTGCTGTGATCTACCTGCTGGCCCAACTCCCCAGCAGCACGTCTTATAAGCTGTATGGCTTATTGTTTAGGATGTGATAACGTTAGATTGTATCGATCCCCAGAGGGAGAGCTGGGCTGTTTACCACTAACTGCTCCCTCTGTTTTGTTGAGGAGTTTTTGTTCTCTGAGTTAGAGTCCTCTTTCTAAAGGCCCAAAGGTGCCCTTGAGTCTCAGAACACTTTCAATATTTTGGGAGGAGGTAATTTCTGATCTACCCTCCATACATGAAGTATTGCTCTGTAAGTTCTTTCCCTCCTTCGGTTTGAATTCAACACCAGTGAAGAAAACCATCTGTTCATGGTTTAAACTTTTCACTAGCTATATTCAAGCCCAAACTGCACTAAGCTTTGGTGATGGAAGAAAGTTGTCAGAGAAAGTCGGTTCCTCGGACTAATTCCCTTGAGAGAAAGTTGAATCAGAGAGAAAGATTAAGTTTTATATTTAGCCTGATTCATCCATTAAGACAGTACAAACTTTAAAAGCTCTAATTACTCCACTCAGAAACAGGCCCTCCTCCTTTTCTCCCACGAATGGGTGAATATATTAGTGATATGTGACAAAACTGATTATGTTGACATGCTGCCATGAGGTAAAAATTATCATACCAGTTCTTTCTCATATTTATGAACCTACATTTAAATGACTGGGATTAAAGGATAAAAAAAATGCTGGATGAGTCATCATACCATATGATAAAGAAGGGTATGTATAATACAAAGCAAAAAGGTGCGATGCAGCACAATAGGATTTGTGGCCCTTATTTACTTATTTATTGATCATGTTGTGTTTCTCTTAAGCCTTCAGTCAAACTTGTGCCATGTGAGTGCTAATGTAGACCTGTGCATCAGGTCAGTTTGCCACACGTAGGAAAGACTCCCTAGTCACAGGTGAATCAATGTTCTCTGCAGACTTTAATTTATCTTCCATCCTCTCCTTTCGCTAGCTCATCTCACCTCATTAGCTCCATGTGCAGGAGTCGTGAAGCAAAGTGGCAGGGAAAGTTTTTTTTTATGGTAAATGTATTAGAGGAAAAACATATAGCTGCATTGATACGTTCTCTCTCCTTTAATATATACCATCTGAACACATTCTCAAATTTGGAACAAACTCGTGCATCAAGTACACTCCTAAATAAATCCATGTAACAACTTGAGAGCATGATAAAAAGAGGAGCTAGCATTATTTGATTCATCCTCAAACCAAAAGCTCTTTAACATTTATTTTGGGGACTGCAACGTTTTTCAACCTAACCACTGTCAATGTGAAACCTTATAGTTGTGAAGCAGTGACAAGGGATGTTGTGTTTGAAAAGAATTTGATTGAAACCTGGTTGAATTAACCAACTTGAAGACTTCCACATGATCTGCTTGTGGCAGTGAGTCTGAGAGTCGGGATAGAGAGTGTAGACAGTAACAGACAAAAGGCAGACCTTTCTTTTTAAATGAATTGCACAAAAGAGACAATGAATGGGGCCTATAAATGGCTACAGGGACAAGAGATGCTCAACATATTTTCTCTGTATTGGTAATACATTTTATTAACAGCATAAAATGAAAGTAATTATGAGCTCAGTCCCTTCAAAGCACAACCTGTTATTTGTCAAGGTCTCTTAAGACTGATCTCATGAAGCCATTGAAGATGAATAAACCCTGAAAACAGCAGCACAGTCACCGCTTATCTAAGGTGTTCAAAGACATTAGATAAGCTGTCTCTCCAGAGCCATTAACCTATAACAGAAAAAGCCTTTTGGAATATGTAGATCATTGATGTTTTATATTCAGTCTCTGATATGAATAGCTTTGCGTAGAAGTTGTTATTGACAACTGAAATCCCACCAAGTATTATCTGCTCTGGCAAAAAGGAAGTCTAAACTAAACAGTCAAGTAACAAGGTAACAAGCAAATGGATGAATAGATGCCTTTTGGATGTACAAACTTCTCCAGTATATTAACATATATTTAAGGTTTGCTGAGTGTGTTTTGACTGAGAGTGAGAAAGCTGGAGGTGAGAAGTGAGTGAGAAAGTTTTGCAAGCAGCAATTTGTCTTGTGGTGAATCAAATCAATTAGCTTGTCAGAGTGCAGAGGAGTGTGGCCCATTATGACACAGCACAGGCTGCTCCAACAAGCAGCTGCTCAGCTTTTCTATCAGGAAACCTGTCTCCTGTTTGTGATTGGTGCTGCAGCTAATAGCATGCAGATATCGCAGCTGCACGTCAGCGCTATTATTTATAGTTTCACAGTTAATGAAAAAAGTGAGAAAGGGCTGAAATAAGTCAAAGCAGACAGCTGCAGGATGTGAGGCCCCTTTGTGTTGTTCCAATATAATCTTTTAGATCCTCCAGGAGTGTCGTTTTTTGGGGCAGGTAAATCTTATCTTAAGATATATCTAGACAAAAAGCAGTCCATGTCATAAAGACGTGTTCATCTCTGTTGTTCTTTTGCTCTTCGGTTAGATTCTGCACTGAAGTGTGATCTGCTTTGATAGAAAACTGATGCCCAGTCGTATCAAAATCTATTTATACCTCTGACAACAGGAACACACCTACGACAGAGGATAAGGCCACGTGTAAAAAAAAAGTTAATTTTCCAGATCGTTCTCATGAAATTCACGGGTATAAAGTTGTAAATTTACAAGAATAAAGCCAAAGATTTGCAAGAATAGTTTCATAAATTTACAAGAATAATTCATCTATTTTTGTAAATTTATGACTTTATTCTTATAAATCAATGAAATTTTTTGGGGTAAATTTATGACTTTACTCTTGTCAATTCATGAGGTTAATCTTGAAAATTTACTTTTTTTTAAACAAGGCTCTAATCCTCTGTCGTGCACATTCGTATTTATCAACATCCGCTTACTAAAACTGTTTCCTTTATGCCTAAATGTGAATAAATACAAAAAAACATCCTTCTTTTTTTGGCTGATAGATCATTCCTATTTATTTTATATCATCCATTGTAACAAGAATCTGTGGAGGCATCAGTAAAAGAAGTAATATCGGCGGGACAGTAGTTGCATTTTAGCACATACTAGATAATTTAACAAAGTCAATTAAGCAGGGGTGAAATAATGATACTAGTAGTAATAATAATCATAATAATAATAGTGATGGTGATTAGGCCTGGGCAATATATCGTTTGAACATCGTCATCGCGATGTGCGCATGCGCGATAGTCACGTCGCAGGATGTGCGATATTTTTATTTTTTAGTTTTTTAACAAATTTGTAAAAAGTTTGTTTTGTTACTTGTTTTGCTTCATAAAAGCAGCAAGCTGCTCCATGCTTCGCAAAGTCTCTCTATCTCCCTCCCTACTGCTCAGCAGTCTTCGCGGAACAACAGATCTAAAGACTCCGAACCGGTGGAAGTTTAATCTTTAAGATCACTGATTCGTTCATTTCGCTGTCAATCAAAAAGGGATTTGCCTCAGACAGATCATCCAATCATCATTAAGAAGCCGAGTGTCAGGCCCCGCCCACTGCCCCATAGACCCCCATAGAAACTGAGCTTCCGATGGGCGGGACAAAGCTCAGTATTTATCCAATGACCGTCCTGTTTGCGCAGTGGAACAACCCACTTGGTGCTTCCGCATTAAATTCTGTAGACGCTCAGCATCCGGATGCAGTGGAGCTGCAGGGAGAAATGAAAATTAAGTCGTGTCTGATCCTGTGATAAGTCGCTGATTCTAAGCAAAAGATGAACGCATTCTTGCGCACAATTAGTCCGTGAAATGTACACACAGCGGTACATAGTTCACCACTGTTTTTTTTGTTTTAATTTTAGGGGAAGCTGAGCTTCTTTTGCAGTCTCAGGGTTATCGCCGCTGGACTATTTATGGCCTATTTACCGGTGACATAGGGGCGCGTAGCGAGTCTCCTTTAACTCTAAAGGGCTGTTAAAAACCCTTGTTTAGATGTCCAACGCTGTCTGAAGCATTTTTGAACAGAAAATGATCAAGAAAAGAATATAACAACACGAAATTAAAAAGATACCTACTCATATCAGGTTCTTATTATCAGAGGAACTGTGGTCGCTTTGCACAGGGATTAAAAACACATCTCCTTCACATTTATTATGAACTATCAGAGGTCTCAGGTGAAACTAGTCCTGTGCAAACAGGTTAGATGCACTTTAATATAGCCTTACTTTTAGTAGTCGTCATCATCCCCAGCACCTCTCAGAAATCATTTTTGCAAATTGATATTATATGAATATATGAATACAATTGTGTCATTGTGAGTCAACCAAATTCTCCCCAAACAGAGCTATTCAAGTCATCTGGTGAAAATTATCATTTTTTTGATATCGCAATATATTGCAACCCCCCAAAAAATCGCAATGTAAGTTTTTTCCAGTATCGTCCAGCACTAATGGTGATGATGATGATGATGATGAAGATTTTAATATATTTTGTTTAAAAGTGCCTTTCCCAACACTCAAAGACACTTAAAAATGAAAATAAAAGCAGAAATACACGACAAAAAATATTAAAGCAACAAGCAGAGTTACAAGATTAAGGTTAAGCTCTATGAAAGCATACAGAATGTGAGGCTCTGCTTGAATAAGTCCTTTTTCTTTTTCTGTTGTTCAGTTATCTCAAGTATTTGTTTTCCATCATTTTTGTTACCTACAAATTTTTAATATTTGTGTGTAGAATTGTAAAGCCCTCTGTCAGCACGGGCTTTGCTGCTTATCTGAGTTGGCTTCCTCTAAGAGTGAAGGATTAGTGCTTTCCAACCTTGCTGTGTCTCGCTGTGGCAATAATGAATGTGAATGGAAGTATAAAGGGATTTCCAAGGGGAAGCTACAGGTGTTGAAGCAGGCTGGATCAGATTCCTGCCAATCCCAGCTGAGGTAGAACCAGAATTTTTAGAAGGAGCTCTAACCTGAGTCTTTTCTGGTGATCTTTGATTTTCAAAGCTTGTTAGGAGTTTAATTCTCATGGCCTGCTCTAAAGCGCTTTAGCTGCTGAAAGTGCTGCTCAATTACAGCTGAATAGTGGGACACTGACTTTGAAGCATTTTTCAAACATGGTAAAATGAACCTCATGAGGTTACACCTTTTTCCCCCTCTTGATGCGTTGGCTTCCTCACCACTTCTCCCTTTTATTCCACCAGCAGTTTATACTTGGGAAGCAGCTTAAGAGCACTTATGTCCAAAGGTTTTACTTCAGAGAGTTTCTGGTTATCTAGCCTGTGCACACATCCAGATATGACTGCTTTGTGCAGAACCTTTGTTGATGTAAGGTGTAACAGACTTTACAGCGGGATATCACAGAGCTAAAAAGACTTTTTAAGCTATTAAGGCAACTAATTCTACTGCAAGATCAGTAAATGAGAAAAGTGAGAAGAAAATAAGCAGTTAGGGACTGGATTACTCTATCCCGCTGAAATGCCTCTAAACATTTAGACAAATAGTGGAAATTTTTGCATCAAGAGCTGACATGTTGACTTTCCAAACCTTTGTATATTTGGAGCTTTGTAATGATGTGTCAGGAAACATTGCAGCATAATCATACTGGAAGTTATAAGTTCATAGAAAACATGTCAATCATTTTTATATGGCCACCCTCAAATGTACAATAACAAAGACAAGATTTTTTTCTTCTCCTTGAAAGCATAAATCTGTTCACCAAGAATCACTTCTATTAACCACTGCTTCTCTTCTTTTATACACTCTACAGTCATTGAGTTTCAAATGTCATTTAGCTGGCTCTACTTTTAAGACATTTTTGCTTTTGACAATGGTCAACTGACTTTTTCTGGTCTGCTCACTTCAGCCTCCACACTGTTTCCCTGCAGAAGTGAAGGATTTCCTTCAAGCCACAGTCAGAGGTTTGTGTGATGCATAGTTACTGCTGGCTTTTCTGATACTGTGCTGTGTAGCAACAGGAAAAGGACATCAGAGGTTTGGATACAGATGCCAATAAGGATATACCAAGAAGGATCACTCTGTGCAACACCTTGTTGGTTGAAATTGTGCAGCACTTGTCCAAATGCACACTGATTTACTCACCCATGTCTCCTGAGACTAACGTACATTTTCTCTTTTATCCATCTCTCCTTTTTCATCCAGCATGAGGATGCAGACAGTAACAAACTTCAGTCAGACCCGTCAATCAAGGACTCCAAGATGTCAAAAGGTAGGGCACGATGAAAGAATCTAAAAAAAAATTAAATCACCCCACTGTGAGTTCTTTAGCTCAGCAAACAAGATGCAAAGCCTCTGCTAGATATACCTGCACATCCAGTAATTACTCCCATGTGTGTTTAAATGTGTGTGTATGTGTATCTTCTGTCAGTGCTGATGCACAGCTGACTCTCCTGAAATTTATGCCCACAATTTCAACTGGTGATATCATGCTGAAAATGTCCATGCAGAGATGAAAGAGTCTGCTTACCATCACACTAGCGGGACTCATAAACCCGCACATATGCAAATTAAAGTCTGAATTCACACAGACTATTGGGAAGCAATGGGTCACAGTGTAGGCAGAGGAAAAACTAATAACCAGTCAGTGAAGAGCACAAAAAACCATCCAGCCTTCCACAGTAATGATAAAGGTCCTGTATTGAGGTCATTTCTATTGGGAATGATGCACACTGTCTTATTTTTTATCTCTACAAGTGCAGACATGTTTGATTTGCAAAACAGGAATCAGTGCGGCACACTGTTGCTGCTTTGTGTCTGTCTGTCCAGCTGTGTCTGTTTCTGCATCTTGTTCTCCCTCCTGCCTCCTTCATTTGCCTGTCTGTGAGGTTTTTCTGTTTCTTGTTTTGAAAACTGTCCTTCACACTTTATTTTGACTCCCTCTATCTTCTTGTCCCCCACCTTTATTTTCTCCATGTATCTTCTCCTTCTAGTCCTTAACTCTTCTCTCCAATTTAAGAAGTACTATGTAGTCAATGCTGTTTTAACTTTAACCTGAATTTATTGATCAAAAGAAGGTCATGCTCTCTCCTGGGTCTTTCACATTATGTCTCCTCTAACATATTTTCATTTTTGTGCCTCCTGTAGCCTCTTTTGCTCCAATCAGCTTTGCCATCAAGGCAAAGGAAAACGACATGCTGCCACTGGAGAAGAACAGAGTTCGATTGGACGATGATTCTGATGAGGACAAGGTCAGCTTTTCAAAGTTATTTTCACTTCCATTGGTATTGATGGATGGATCCCTCACCTTTCAAAGAAGAGTTCTGCTCCTTTGGTGTAAACAGTATGTTTTGATTTGTGTTTACCTTTAGTTGCTGGAGGAGGGCGGACTGGATGCTTTGATAGACGGGGCTGTGATTGTTGAAAAGGAACCTGTCCCAGTCATTGTACCTGAAGAGAAGAAACCCTCCCTCAGTTTAGAGGAGTTGGAAGCAAAACAAGGTACCAAGGATCAAACATCATTTAGTAATACACAAGGTATGATTCATTGGGTTTGGATTTCGAGAAATTACTCCCTGTGTATCACTGAACTGAAACATCGGGTTTTTACTTTTAGAGCCACATTTAAACTCCTTTTTCAGTGCTTGTCTCCATGTTTCCCCTTTTCCACCAAGAATACTCGAGACTTTCAGTGTCAGGAGTTACTAAAAGCTTCCTTCAGCCAGGGGATGTAAACAATTAATAGAGTATTGAGTAATTGATTGTGGGGATCATGCTCCTACTCTCTTTTGTTTTGTCAGGCAGGGATAAAGCTACCAGGGCTTTTTCAATTCAAGCTTGTTTCAACTGGCTGAGGGTGTTGTACCCTGCAGACTTTCAGCCCAGTGCTGCACACCCCTGCATTCCCAACCAACACTTATGGCACACAAACTTTTTGTGGAGTATTACCCTATATTTTTGGTCTTTAGACTTTTGAGACAAAGCAGGCAAAGTATGTCTGCAGTACAGTGACATCAGTGCTGTGTGGGTGTGTTTTCTGCCACCACCAGACTGATTGTGACCTTGTTGCACTCCTAATGCACTGCCAGCCACTGGTACATGCTTATTTTCCCTGAGAGAACAAGCAGGAAGAAATCTGAACACCCTGATTCTGACATATATTTCTGTCACTCACTGCAGCAAATCCACATTAACCCCTTATATCCCACCTAATTCTGGCCTCTATACAGTACTGTGTTTCAGAGCTTATAACTGAAGAACCACAAGGTCAAAATTCATCAGTGACACCTCATTTGAGAGATTAAAGGGTCCTATTTCAGAAAATGCCATGTTTTATTATATAGCTAAAATTCACATTAAGCTAAATGCAGCAGGAACACTTTCTTTCCTCTTCTTTTTTATAACCTTATTTGAACATCATTCAGTTCAAGATGCTTCATGCCAGACATAAGACATCCACCACATCACTTCTATACCTTCAGTCTACATCTGGGTGAAATTTAAGCTTTCCAGGTAAAATCTAGTCGGAGTTGTAGAGTTTTTAGTCTCAGGTGACACCAGGCAGAGTTGTCCACGTTCTTGTCAGAAGACTCTTTCCAACAAAACCAGCTTTTTCAGTACTTAGTGTCCTCTTTTCAGTTGACTCTGCTCTTTTTATGGTAAGGTAAGCCAAAAATTATGAAATAGTAGTTCAAGGTCAAGGACTGCACCTCTTCTGTTGCACACATGAAAGTGAATGAAGATGCTTGGCAATAAATAGGTCTCATCAATGATCTAGATGGCCACAACTGGCTTCCTGTGGAGGGTTAGGTGATTGGCTACTGCACGAGTGAGTGACAGAACTGTTAGCCAACAAATCACCTTGAAATAGAGCTATTTCACCCGACCACCATCAGTTATTGGGCTGTCAAACAGGGAGCACTTGTTGACTATCGCAAGCTGTTCTGGGATGAAAACTCAACAGAAAACAATGGGGTCACTTTTGTCTCACAGCTAGAACCTGTTGGAATGTAAGAGGTGAAGTAGTACTCAGTGTCACTCAGGCTGAGTGTATGTTTGCAGAGATTCCTTCTGAGAATCTGCTCTGCAAGTTGATGTATTGTTTCTCATGAGCAATTGTTCATTGATCTTTGACATTGTTAAAAATGCTTAAATTTACATCCTTACATCTTTCTCATCTGTGCTTCCACCTTTCTCAGAGACCTGTGAAGACTTGGGAAATGAGTGTGTAAAAAGTACTGATCTAACTGATTTGTTAGCCTAATTGTGTCAAAATTTAACAGACATTAATTTGAAAAATTTCAGGCAGGGTTGTTGAAGTTGTTTTCTGCTTCGTTTTTTCCAAAATTTGTTGTATCAGCTAAGTTTGTATAATCTGAACTGCAGTGTTTTCCCTGAACAAGTTCAATAAGCAATTGTTCATGAGCTTCTTCAAATTTCACACTGCATAAAATGAAATCTAAGCAAGTGTTTGTGTCTTATTTTTTGTAAAAATTGTCTTTTTTTTTCTAAATATGAGCCACAGTCAACTGGCCAGTCCAGACAAATGTCTTATTTTGAGTTATTTAAAGACTGAAATGCTTTCTAAATTGCTTTAAAACAAGTGAAAAAAAATCTGCCAATAGAGAAAAAAAAGTTTCTTGCTGTAAGACATTTGCATTTCAAGAAACACAAGCAAATGTGGGTGATTCTTTCAAAACTTGTTTCAAGCAAATCAGACAATATTTTTGCTTTGAAAATCTAGAAATAAACATTTGTCTGGATTCGTCAGTTGAATGTGGTTCATATTAAGAATAAAGACAAGACAATTCAGATTTATAGATATCCCAAAAATAGATAAACCCTAGGGGGGGACAGAAACCAGTGCATTTGAAATTGGGGGTCATGACTCAAAAAGGCTGATCCCCTAAAGCAAGAACAGAAAGATGACACCCATTGAGCAGTTTTATTGGGACAACAGTTTCCAGACATCAAATCAATGACAATGTGATGTCAAATATACTGATTTACAATGTATAATGTAGTAATTGGATGTGAGATTGATCCTGGTTGAACCTCCAAAAGGAGGTCAAAGCTTCTGTAGGCTCTTTATCATGGTGGTCAAAACTTTACCAGTCGTCAACATCAAGTTGATGGCACGGTGGCTGCTGGGTCTGCATCTAGAAAGCAATACCTACTGCACTCACCCTTGTGGTGGAAATGAGTCCCTTTTGAGAGTTCCTTTAGTCAGAAGCTTCTTTCAGTTTCATGGATTTAGAGACGTGCTGTGCTGTGTTCTTCAAGTGGCATTGACATCATGTGAATGGAGTGTTTGACGATGGTTATGACAGAGTTTCTTTTCCCTTCAGCTCCCTGCCTGTTTACTCTCAGTGAGCTGGAGTTGCAATCGTTGCCTCTGTCAGCATCCAAGAAGAGATGCTTACAGGACATCTCTGTCACACCCACTGTGTGCTGTTATTTACAGAGGGGGTGGAATTATGGGAAGAGCAGAAGGGGATGAATGAATCCATCGAGTCTCAATTATAAAATCCTCAACATGGTTGCACCATGCAGTAAGAGAAGAGTTATATAGTACAGCAAACAGCAGTCACAGTTCTCTTTGAAGACCCTCTAGAGATATTCTTTCCTGTTTTTCCACCTTTGTGCAGTCACATCTGTCCTAATACCAAATAGGCTCCTCTCAGTGTTTTCAAAAGTAAAGTAATGTATCAATGACTTTGCACTAAGAAGAACTGACACAGTTTTATGGTCATATATCCCTGCACCAGTATGCACACAGCCATGAAAAAGCTCTTTCTGTCCTGCAAGACGTTTACTCTTTATTTGCTCTGATACATATTTGCGGCGCCTTTACTTTATGAATCCAATAACATGGTGATCTTAACCTTATTTAACAGGCTACTCCCGCTTAAAAGATTGAGAAATACATCTTACTTTTACCTTGTGCATTTTTGCATTTTTATTTTGAAGGTCGAAGTCACTGCTGTGAAATATTCATATATTCTAATGAATCAGTGGCCATGCATTTCTGAAGTCATCCACTTTTTGAACAATAAGCTCGAAGCCATTACACTTGAAGTTGATTCATTGCACTGTGTCGTACTTTTACCTCTTTCAAATACAGATGAAGCAGGTTAAAGGGGCTTTAAAAAGTAAAGCATTTTGAGTTGTTTGTAGAAATAAAGTGTAGAAGTTTACAGTTCTCTGTAATTGGTTGTGCAACTGTTGTTTTAGGTGAAGGCTGAAGGGTACCCGTGAAACAATGACTGAATATCCAGCATCATACTTGTGCTCATGTTTGTGACATTTCCTAGTTTCCCATCCATGCTGTATTTCACTGAAGCACCACAGAGCTATTTTGCAGAGACACTGGAGCTGCCAATCGTATTTTTTCTTCCTTTTTTTTTTTGTGGTGAATGCCCTTAAGACAACGTACGTCTTCAACGGCGCTGATTTCAGCATTTCATGACATCTTAAAGGACAGAGTAAATGTGCAGTAATCTCCCTTGGACCAGGGAGACTGTTGCAAAGTAAAGCCTGGAAAGATTGGCACAGGGACAGTTAAGACAATTGTGCCACTTTTCAGCATCAAGGGGGCTGACAGGTCCCGTTTAGGGTTCAGTGAAACAGAATCAGAGCGTAATGCTCTTTCTCTGAGCTGACAGCCAGCCAGAGAAAGAGGCTGGAAAAGCCTAATAAATAGCTGACTGTATTGGCTTTGCTCTGTGGCAAAGTGGCTGTCAGTCAGAAGACCTAACTTGATCAGATAGCAGGGGAATCTATGGCAGACAGCAGAAGTCTAATCTCTATTGATGGGCTGGAAAACTGCCACGTACACTAAATAGGTTCTCAGAGATAAATACATGAATCCTTTTGGTCACTTTGAAATTTCACAGCAGATGTACACATTGAAAAATGTGCAGGAGTAATTTGACTGTTGGAGCCAGGAGACTGACGTCACACATTCAACCTCTCCAAAACATTTCTAACTTCACACCAAAGCAGCAGAGTCCTTCAGCCTGATACAGCTCATGGCACAACAGGTTCTGTGGGTTTGAAGCAAGCACTCTGCTGAGGGAAGTTTAATGAACAGAATGTTTGATAACTAGTTTAACCCTTTGACACCTGTGCCCCAAAATGCCTTCCCAGAGTATTTTGATGATCTTATCTAAAACGGTCAAAAATGTCCTTTGAGTAAGTGCTTGGGCCTTTTTTTTTCTGGAACACTTTGAACTTTCAATATCTGGAGTTATTTCCAATTTACTGCATGTTATGTGAGAGAAATACAGTTTGAATTGAAGAAAAGCACAGATAATTGGATGTTAGAGGTTAATGGAAGAAAAAAAAACACTTCAATCAAGCTGATAGCAAGGACTTTGCCATGTATCATGTCATGATTTATCTTGCAGGCAGAAAGTCACAAAACTGGCAGAGTTTGGAAAATACAGCTTGTCATTTTTTTAAAATTTCTTATCATTTTATCATTTGCGCTACAGGCCTACAGCTCTGCTAGGAGCTTCTCTTTTAACTGATGATACTTTTGAATAGCTTTGTCTATAAAATGTCTGGTAAAAGAGAAATAATTATTGGCCTTGGTGATATGCAGTGCCAAATTATATCCAAAGACGTCAGCCTTATCCTGGCAATGATTATGAAGCGTTTCGCTGCCTGGAGTAGAGATGGATTCTTCTCTGCTCCACGCAACTCAACTCAAATATGATTTGCCTCTGCAGCAAGTCTATTTTTAATCCGGAAGAGATAACAGTAGCCCCAGCAGTTGCATAACTTAAACTTGTTTTTCACAAGCATATGCTTTGTACTTCACTGTCTTGTCTTGTTTTCTCTGTCTCACTCATCCTCTCGCTCTCCGAGCCCATTCTCATTCCTGTGCTCTTTACCTTTCCATCCTCTACCCGTCTGTGTCACTCTATCACCTCTCCTCATCTCTCAAACCCATATTTTTTCCATCCTAAATCCACTTACATGCCTGGGACCCCCACCCACATCCTCCCTCTCAAACCTGCCTTTTCCGTATAAACCTTGAATTGCATAAAATTTCCTTCCACCGGGGCGTTAGTCAGGCCTTATCACCAAGGGCAGAATCTTTGTCAGTCAGGGCCAATGAAGAAATAGAGACTCCAAGAACTCTTTTAGTTGGTGAAAGTAGGAGAAGAAAGTTACTTTGTAAATTCTTTTGTGTTGATCCATCTTGAAACTCTTTCTTTGTCTTCTATTTTGCTTTAAATGAATCCAACCATGCCCCCCCCCCCCCCATCTCTCTCTTTGAATCATCTTCTTTCCAAAGGCCATCACTGGTTGCTTGGAAAGACTTTGTCATATGAAAAGTGGAGCAAAATCACTTTTTCCTGCCTGTCTTTTCTGTCATTTTCTCCTCCTTCACATATTTCTGTAGCACAACATGCTATGATGGTAAAAAAAATTAAAAAAAAAAAATAATAGTGTAAAATCAGAAAAGCACAATGTGTACAATCATTATCCAACTGCGCTCTCCTTTCTTTACACCCTCTTATCTCCCTGACCTTAGCCAAGCAGAAACTGGAGGATCGTCTTGCAGCTGCAGCCAGAGAGAAGCTGGCCCAGGCATCTAAGGAGTCCAAGGAGAAACAGCTACAGGCAGAGAGGAAGAGGAAGGCAGCTCTCTTCCTCCAGACCCTGCGCAGCCCCGTACCAGGAGAGCCTGACGCCAAGAGAGCTGAGCTAGATTCATCTGCACAACTTGAGGTACATGCATGGTTGGCAAAAGTTAGTCAGTGTATGGTGCACATTTCTATATGTTCACAAGCTGGAACAATCACATTTTAAACCTTATACTCCACAGACCCACAAAAGCAGCGTTGAGTAAGAAAATACACATGAAGTCAAATTGCCTCAGTTGAAGGTTTCTTTCCACTAACTGAACTAAACACTAAACAAAACAACAAAGAAGCAAGAATGGCTCAGGGCAGTAAATCTGTAGCAGAACAGCTACTTCTGTTAGTTTTTAAGCAGACTAAATGGTTATCTAAGTTCTTGTGTTTGTTACTCCTTCAACCTGATAAATTGATATACGCAGCGCTGCAGGAATTGTACCTTTCAACAGAGATATTAGTCATATAGATGAAATCCTAAAAATATAACCCTCTGAATCCCAAACCCACCAGTGGAAGAGAAAAAAAAGATCAAATTTTAAATAACTGGCATTTACCAACTATTTATTCAACCCAAAACCTGAAAAATCTGGCATAATGGTGAAATTCTCAAGTTTCCAGTGGTATCTGAATATATGAAAAATGACATCAGCAACATGTGCTAACAGAGTAGAAAATGTGAGAGCATTTCATTGATTTTGCCTTGATTCTCATGTCCTCTTTGACAATTTGCAGAAAATCAACTGTTTGCTCTATTTAAATTCTGTGAAAAGCAAAAAATCTTTTTTTTTTCTGTTTTCATCAAGCCCTTATTAATGGTGGACATAAAAATGTATTCACGCTTCAAAAATTCTTTGTATTTGTCCAAACCTGTAGAAGTGTAGTTCCTCATTTTGCAGTGATAAATGAGACCACAGTGATTAAAAAAAATTCAAACATCAACATTTTTTAGATATTTTGAATTAAATACACCCACCAATATTTTTCCCCTGTTCTGTAGGCTTAAGGTTATCTGACAATGGGCTATGCACACCAATTCCCTATTTTTAAAAGGTGGAAAAAAAGAGAAAATCTGTTCCTGTTTTTTTTTTTTTTAGCTTCTAAATGGTGTCACACTGCATGGAGACATAATTGAGTAACACTGTCTTGTAGCCATGGCTTTCCTGAATATGTAGAGATACAGAACTTCACTTTGTAGAGAAAAATGAGACAGCAGTGAGTAAAAATGTGACAAGCAAAAAAAATCACCAAAAATCGACTTGGGATCCCTAAGGTTAAAAAGCTACTGCAATGACAGAATCAGTGTGTGAGACAAAGTATTTCTTATGACTGTGTGCTCGTCTGCTTTCATGGTGACTTCTTCTAAAAATATAAAAGCAAAGCACAAGTCCATTTATACACCTCTTTTCTAAGTTGCTTCACACACAATCTTGTGTAGTACAAATAAATAACACAAGTAAATAATGACATGTGTTACATCTCTTGATAAATTGAGTGTGTTGAGGGTGAAATATGAATGAAACCAATCACAGTTTCATCTGTCATTCTCCCTTAATGCCAGAGCACCTGCAGGCAGGCTCATAGTTGTTTACAAGGCAGATTCCTGTCATTATTCATGTTCAGAGTTCATACTGATATTTCCTTCTACTCAGCCCATATGCACACAGTACACAACATAACAACAGCTCTGAATTACTTCAATCTGGAGTCACAGATTTGGAGTGAAAGTGAGGCTGTCTCAAGGGCAGTTGGACAATATCTGATGAAAACAAAACAACCTCCAATGCAGTCATTTCAGTGAATAAATGAACATATATTTTGTCAGTGCAGTTGAAGTATGGCGGTGTGGAATTAATAACGGTGTAGTCTACACTCTGGCTACATGTGTCCAGTCTGAGGTCAGTGGCTGATTTTGCTGTTTCTGATTTGTTTTGGACTTTAATTTTCATTGTACTATCTGTAAAAGTGGACCAGCTGTCAACTCTCTGATCAGAGAGCTTCTGTGAATGAAAGACCTTTACTACTGTTGGAACTGTGATCCTACATTAGAGCAGGTGGCCAGAGAAAATTCCATCTGTAATTCTTTTCTTTTCTTTTTTTATGTGTTTGAAGTTAATCGAAAGTGTAGGAAGATGCAGCAGATGTTCTGGCTGCAAGCATTATATGGCCGGTTTGGCAGTGTCCATCATCCTGCCGCTCTTAAAAAATGCCCCAATGCTGCTGACTTCACTCTTTGGTTGGTACAAAACTCTGCTCTGTGAACCCTCAGCCATTATTCAGCTGATCTAAGGGCACGGTCACACTGGCCATCACACTGGCACTTAAGAGCAATTCACAGCCCCCACCCCCTTCCAGCACTGCTGGCTGCTCTCTCTCAGGACAGTACAGCTGGCAGTCACACCACTACAACATGAACCAAACTTCAGCACAAGTGCCGACACTCACGGCCACTGAGTGGCACTATAAAGCATTTGTCTACAAGACACGGTTTCATCAGAGTCAGAAGATTAGAGAACACTGAGAGCAATGTTCCCTCTAAGCTGCACGCGTGCGCAATCGCGCACTACTTGTACATTCTCGGCGCACAAGAAAATCTATGTAGCGCACAAAATAAAATTCAACAGAAACGTATTAATAAATATCTAAAATTAGACCCAGGGTTTCCCTCAGTGCTTTATAAGCCTGGCGGGCCGCCAGGCTAGTGTACAAATCGAACCTGCAACGAGCTGCATGCTACAAGCAGGGGCGAGTCAGACGTTTTTAACTGGGGTGCCCTGACCCATTTGTGCAGAAGAGAGACATGAATTATATGAGCCCAGACTCAAAAAATGAGAATTTATACTCTCTTTTTTATGCATTTCTTCACTTGGTACTATGAATATTGATTTTAAAATATTATTATCCAGATTCAAGAGGAGCTCAGTTTGAATGCTGAGTGAAAACCAATAAATGAAAATGATCAAAAATCCCTGTTTTTTAAGATTGTGCCTTTTTATGAGATTGTACGCTTAAGTATTGTTAATAACAGTTAATAAATGGCTTATAATAACACATAATAGTCATGGTTTTAAAATTCCTGTCAAAAACGCGTTGGGCTTCTCTACCACCGGGCTTAGCAAATTTTCTGGGGGAAACCCTGTAGACCTAATGTAATCNCATGAATTATATGAGCCCAGACTCAAAAAATAGAATTTATACTCTCTTTTTTATGCATTTCTTCACTTGGTACTATGAATATTGATTTTAAAATATTATTATCCAGATTCAAGAGGAGCTCAGTTTGAATGCTGAGTGAAAACCAATAAATGAAAATGATCAAAAATCCCTGTTTTTTAAGATTGTGCCTTTTTATGAGATTGTACGCTTAAGTATTGTTAATAACAGTTAATAAATGGCTTATAATAACACATAATAGTCATGGTTTTAAAATTCCTGTCAAAAACGCGTTGGGCTTCTCTACCACCGGGCTTAGCAAATTTTCTGGGGGAAACCCTGTAGACCTAATGTAATCCGATGTTGCTCACAGTGGCCCTCGGTGTGCTCAAGGAACTTGTGTGTTTGCTCAGACACATAAAAAATTAGAGGGAACATTGACTGAGAGCATTGTTACAACTTCACTCACATTTAGGCTTCTGTTAAGTTGCTTTGGGCCAACACAGCCTCAAACACCCCGCCATTGTTAAAAATGATTGTCCAGAGGAGCTGTCTCAGTGATCATACATCATGCATTATACTTCAGGTACTCGTGGTGTCTGCCCGCACATGAAAAGAGCCATGCCGGAGCACACCTCTCCCAACTGTGCTGAAGCTGGGGAAGTATGCCGTGTTTAAGCACGGGTTACTTGCAGTCACACTAGCCAAACGAGTCAGACTTTACCTCTTAAGTGTGCCCAAGCACGGCGTGGTTGGCCAGTGTGACGGCGCCCCAACATAGCTTCTCTGTGTCTTGAAAAGCACAGCATATTACGGTGCACCCCACTTTCTTGTGTGTCTCTTTGTTTCATGGTATGCAGGTTGTGCCAGAACTAGTGTACCAATTTTTATGACAAACAGCAAAAACACTTTCTGGAACAGACTTGATGATGAAATATGTGTCACATTTTAACGCACAGTTAAAAATGAAACCTGTTTAGAGCAACTTCCCTAATCCCGTGTTATGAAGCTGAACCTGTGTGTAACCAGAAGGCAATTTTCACATTAATGATTTCCTCCAAAACAAGGTGGAGTTTTTAGTCTGAACACATCTCATGAAGGATAGGCTCAGTATCTTTTCTCTGAAAATGATCCAAATGAAGGGAACAGTTTGTCTTAAGATCAAGAATGAGCTGGCAACATTGCTGCTGGTAAAAGTATTACTGCTTTCATTCTTTTTATAAAAAAGATGTCAGTTTCTGTCGTGTCTGTGATTTCATAGGACCTTTTAGCTGCTCTACATCTTTGCACACTTTAAATACATGTAGTAAACACTGTTGTGTCTGTCAAGCTCTCAGAGGATCTATCAGACAATGATTTAAGCACGTGGTGGATGAGACTATTTTTCATGCCCAGCAGATCATTCATGGCTGCAGTAACTTTGATTGTCTTATCAAACGAATGCCCACATTTAAAATGTAAACAAAAGTTTGTTTTTTTTCCCTTTGTTTGTCAAAGAATCATCTGAAAGTGGTTTCAGAAGTTTTGAGCAAACATCTAAGGGCCAGAATTCAGCAGGATACGATCTCAGTGACAGATAAGCAAATCTTCCTTTTTGCATTTGTTTTACTTTATTTGCTTTTTTGTAGCTGTTATATCACAACTTCCTGTGATGTTTGCCAAAGGACTGCACCTATAGCTCTCATCTCTGCAGCGGCGGCTACATGGTATGTGAAGAAGCCCGACCCCTCTACCGCGGTTCCAACCCGTAATAAATTGTTTCTTTCGTCGTCGGGGTAATGTATTATGTATTATGACCGGATAGTCTTACAACCGACTATTGACTATCGAGTAAAGGTTCGGTCATAGCCGACTATGGACATTGTTATTCCACGACTATTGTCACACGTAGGGACCATCAATTTTTTTTTTCAAAAAAAAACAAAAAAAGCAAAATAAAAAAAATCTAAATTATACCAAAAGGTAGGGCTGGGTGGTATGACCAAAAATTGATATCACAGTATTTTTTCAAAATTATACCAGTATTACGGTATTTGACAGTATGTTTTTTTTTTTTTAATGCATGAGTCTTAAACTCATTTTCTTATCATTTAAAAAATGATATCTGCAGTAAATTGGCTTAAATTACATTTTACTGTCATGAGGAGTGAATATAGCAGAAGTACATTAGTGTCCACTGTTCAGACTATATAATACTATTATTAACACAGGGTTTGAATGGCCCCACAAAGTGCTGCTGTTAACAAAGAGGGTGGCACTCATACTTCTTATGAAGTGAAGGAATCAGAGTGCATGACTGTACCAGTTAGAATACATACCCTTTGTTATGCAAGTTCTGTAACTTGACAAAACAACTTGTCCAGTTGCACAACCGTTTTATGGTCCTGCCTCTTAAAAAAGTTGAGGAGAATATGCCTGCTAAAACTGTGAGAAAAAAATAGGCCATACAATCAGTGGATGTAATGATGTTTGGCTCCAACTGAAGCTTCCAGCTGACGCACCGACCCCTGGTGTCTGGCTGTAGTATAGGTCATAAGCACCCCCCCAATGTATTCTGGATATGAGTCGGGAAAACTTTAAAAAAAATTACAATACCGGTAGGAATGTTTCTCTCATCCTTACACTAAGATGGTATGATGATGTAATTGGGCTGCAATGTGTTCAAGTCTTTTTTTTCACTGAGGAGTTGGTTTTTCATTAGCTATTGGACGTTAAAATCCGTGTTATAAGTTATGTTTTATGATAGTTGACAGCTGCCGTTTGTGTGTAGTTTTTATCAGAGTTATGAGAAACTTTGGGAAAGAGAGCCAAAAGGAGACNTTTTTTGTAGCTGTTATATCACAACTTCCTGTGATGTTTGCCAAAGGACTGCACCTATAGCTCTCATCTCTGCAGCGGCGGCTACATGGTATGTCTTCTTCGGGCTGGGGAGATGGCGCCAAGGTTGGGCATTATTTAACAAAGAAAGCAGCAGCCCCATTACATAATACATAATACTGGCCTATCAGAATGTTGGCTGATAACTGATAGCTCATTTCCAAGCCAGTATCGGCTGATACCTGTAACAATAAGGTGCTGATAACAGTGTGCATCCCTGGTAGTTAAAAAAAAAAAAAAAAAAAAAAAAAAAAAAAAAAAAAAAAAAATCTAAATTATACCAAAAGGTAGGGCTGGGTGGTATGACCAAAAATTGATATCACAGTATTTTTTCAAAATTATACCAGTATTACGGTATTTGACAGTATGTTTTTTTTTTTTTTTTAATGCATGAGTCTTAAACTCATTTTCTTATCATTTAAAAAATGATATCTGCAGTAAATTGGCTTAAATTACATTTTACTGTCATGAGGAGTGAATATAGCAGAAGTACATTCGTGTCCACTGTTCAGACTATATAATACTATTATTAACACAGGGTTTGAATGGCCCCACAAAGTGCTGCTGTTAACAAAGAGGGTGGCACTCATACTTCTAATGAAGTGAAGGAATCAGAGTGCATGACTGTACCAGTTAGAATACATACCCTTTGTTATGCAAGTTCTGTAACTTGACAAAACAACTTGTCCAGTTGCACAACCGTTTTATGGTCCTGCCTCTTAAAAAAGTTGAGGAGAATATGCCTGCTAAAACTGTGAGAAAAATATAGACCGTACAATCAGTGGATGTAATGATGTTTGGCTCCAACTGAAGCTTCCAGCTGACGCACCGACCCCTGGTGTCTGGCTGCAGTATAGGTCATAAGCACCCCCCCAATGTATTCTGGATATGAGTCGGGAAAACTTTAAAAGAAATTACAATACCGGTAGGAATGTTTCTCTCATCCTTACACTAAGATGGTATAATGATGTAATGGGGCTGCAATGTGTTCAAGTCTTTTTTTTCACTGAGGAGTTGGTTTTTCATTAGCTATTGGACGTTAAAATCCGTGTTATAAGTTATGTTTTATGATAGTTGACAGCTGCCGTTTGTGTGTAGTTTTTATCAGAGTTATGAGAAACTTTGGGAAAGAGAGCCAAAAGGAGACTAAACTTAGATCCTATTTAACTTGACTACTGACATAATGAGCAGAGCCAGGAGTCGGCAGGTTTAAGGTTTTACCAGGGCCCGTTAGAGAGAAGAGAAGAGCCATTTTATCTCTCTAAATAGTTTCTGCAGCCTAACATGAATGAATACAGACTAATCTGGGAAGCTCTTGAACTCTACGATCTTGCGACAACAACTGTATGTCAGCCTTGCAGCTCTGTGAGCCAGTGTGAGTTGACCGCGCCTTACTGAACGTAGTCAACGTGCACAGCAGCAGAGACTGAAGGCAGATGGATGCAGTTAATTTTAGGCGTTAGACATGCACGTTGAACACGTTCATGCGCAACACTGCTGTGGCATTTTCTCCGTCCATGTTGTTGACCGCTGTGCTCTCATATTAGCCTCTCACATGTTGCTTGTTTGGTGCGACTGCAAAACAGCCCCCCTCTCAGACAATCTCCCGCGGTGCGACGTTCTGCTGCTCTGTTTCCCTGACGTCTTGTACACACGCACAGGTACGGGGGTATATGAGAAATTCATATCATGAAGAAAAAAAACACGGGTATTCGATATGAACCGGTATATCGCCCAGCCCTACCAAAATGAAAATTCTTATTCACCAAATGTGTCCTATTTGGCCTCTGAGAGATAGTGCATGCAAACATCTCTCTTACAGGGGTTTTGAAAGGAGTGCAGCAGCCATGCAAATAAAAAAAAAAAAGGCTTTGCAGATCGTATTAAACACGAACATAAAAGGCAAGAAGACTTTATAGTGTAAATAAGTCTCATGGTGGCTATTTGATGTGTAGATTTCCTGTCTGTGTGATGTATGTTGTGCGTCAGCTCCTCATGTGATGTGTGATGTGCTCTCCTCTTGCCTGTTGGACCAGGTGGTTGTGGGTAGGATCCTGTCACTATTCTGCCAGCTCTGGTGATCTTCAGATGTTGTGGGACTGCTGCTGTAGCCAACAGAGTGTATGTCACCTGGAACAACCCCAACACTTGACTCATGGCTTCTGATAAATGAATGAATGGATCTTTCTGCTGAATGGCAGCATGCAGGGTCTTAACTTTGTCTACATAGTATCAGTATCAGGATGTCATCGAGAGAAATATAAGAATTGAATTGTTCAATAGAGATATTTCCATCCTTGTATTAACACTGTTCACACACTCCCATTTATCCAGGTTCAACCAAAGAATGGTTTGCATCTTACATAAGTTGCCTCTTGTTGTGACACATGACTCAATAAGTGCAGATTTTCCAAAGAGCTCTGAGTTCCTTGTGGCTTCTTTTTAGCTGGCCTTGACTGTTAATATCTGAAGAAGTTTGCAGTGAACCTTTGACTGCACATCATCTGTACATTTCAAATCTTTCCACATCTCTCCACAATCCTTCCTGGTAATACTTTCTGTGTGATATAAGGCAACTTGTGAAATCCATTGCTCAGAATCACTGTGAAAAAATCTGCAGAAAATGTATCATGACGAATAAGGGCTTTTTTTATACTCCTTTTACGTGCATAAATCTATACGTCATTTCTTAAACAATGTTACCGTCACTGCTCACATACTTCCAAATGTCCTATACGTTGGCATTGCTGTCAGTCAAATCATCCACCAGGGGAAGCAGCCCAGAGTCAGAAGTTTATGACAACAGCGAACTGAACTGTGGAGGTGGTGTTGCTAATGTACCTCTAAATGTAAAAGACAGAAAAGGAGTCAGCGTTGTTGGAGGCTGTAGTAGTTGAGGCCGTTAAGTACATTGTGTTTTTCTTCAAAAAGTTCTGCCATTGTTGTTTCTTCCTTGTGTCTTACAAGAGCTACATGCCAGCTAGTAACAGGGACACTACCCCGCGGTTTGTGGTGGTACTGCTCTGTTTGGTCTGTAAGTGTGGATGAAATGAACGCAGAGCACAGACAGAAGGCTCTGTCCTTATCTATATGTAACATTGAGCATAAATGAGCCTTATAATGCAACCTGATGTTCATACAGACGACACATAGAGGAGAAGTACTGAGGAGAGCAACGCAGACACATAGACACAGAAGTCTGTAGTGCTCACGACAGCATCAGCCCCTACAGCTTAGAATCAATGCTGAAATATAAACCGGGCTTAATTATTGAAGTTTTCCTGGTTTCGGGCCTCCATCAGGTCAAGGTATGTGGAGTAGGGTGTCATTACTTTTTTTCTTTCATTTGAGATTCCTGCCACAGACATTCAGAAGAGAACAATGATTGTGCAATGACTTCCTGTTTGAGAGGAGAACTTAGAGAAACAATGGCTGCCTGAATTTGAAGCTTGAATGTCTTTGGAGAAACTGAAGCTACTCATAGTGGAGAAAATTCTTGCAGAGATTGGAGCTGTATATTTGAGGACTGGATGAAAGAGTTGCAGAAAGTAGAGTACACCAGGTCTTACAAAGGTTCAGAATTGAATACGCCATTTCATCTGTGAAGAGTTGTCTGACTGATTTGTTGATGTAAGCTCACTGTGCTTTGAATAGCTCTCATCATGGTATGTGACAGTTCCATAGCAGCTGGAGTAAGCTTTTATTAGTAAACAGAGCCCACTGAATAAGCCTTACAGGTCTGCTCTTCTTTACCTTTGTCAGAAAATCTTTCAGTGCTGTGTTTCTGTTACTCCTCTTGTGTTTTTTAGACAGCAGTCAGAGAGTTAGAATGTTCTCTCTAACTTAACCGTATCACTGACAACTTGCAAAAGCACCAAGATTTTTGGCCCAAGCAGCAAGCTTTTGAAAGGACAGAAGTCACATGAAGACTCAAGTAAATTATCCAAATCGGGCAAGTGACATATGGAGAGAAAAACAAGAGAAACTGCAACATACCTCAAGGCCAGCAGGGGGCAGTAAACCAACTATGGCCATTCAGCACAAACAACACAAAAGAAGGAGTTTGACAGACTGGTATGTTTGTGCTCTGTCCAGCAGTTAGCCTGTTGGTATGACGGGTATTCACCTTGTGGATTGCACTTTGTTTTACTGCAGATGGATTAACTGATACTAGAAAGAAGTCAAGTGCTAATAGCACAGCAGTCCAATCCATTTCAAAAAGTCCAAAAAGCTAAGACCAGCTACATGCCAAATTGTGATCTGTGTTTAGGCGTAAAAAAACGAGCCAGTTGACTGATGACATTTGTCGATGACTTCCAGAGAAAGTGTGTGACAACAACAAACCCAAAAACAAACATGGCCACTGTGGGGAAGTTTTGCTAATTTACCTCTTGCATACAAGACAAAAAACAGAGGCAGCATTGTAAGAGGAGGGAGTCAGTGAGATTGCTGCATGCGTTGCATTGTGCCTTTTTCTTCAAAAACTTCCACCATTGTCATTTCTTCTTCACGTCTCAAGAGAGCTATGTATTGGGTAATAACAGCAACTCCACCCCCATGTTTTTCAAGGGTACTGTCGTGTTTGATTCAAATCCGTAAGCTTTGTTAGATAGATAGATAGATAGATAGACAGATAGATAGATAGATAGATAGATAGATGGACAAATAAACAGATATACACACACACATGAACAAACAGCACATTCCATAGATGCATGCACAGATGGAGAGTGCAGAGGGATGGTACTGCATCATCTGTGTCCACCTAAGCAGTTGGAGGTGCCTTGCCCAAGGGCACCTTAACAATGCTCAGGGAGTTATACTCATACCTCTGTAACTTTCAACTCAATTCCCCAATCTCTGTCCATGGCTGACAGTGAATTCCCCCAGAACTATATTTAAACCCTAGTTCTCCAGTTGAAAAGCACATGGTTTAGAAGAAAAGCTCCTGTGGTTGAAAAACAACTGAACCTGGCCCTTAAGTCAGTCAGTGATCATGTCACAGAGAAGTCAAGGTTTGATCAGATTGCCAACGGGAAAAAGTTAAACTGTGAACTGTGGCTAGACATGCCATGACGTTTATAATGTGTGATGTTTGATGTCAAATTGTCTGGTATCACCTTTGAAACTGGCCTTTGGATCTGATATAGCTTCATGTTGTAACTTTTCATATCCATCTGAAATCATACCTGTCACCTGTCTGACTGACATCGCAGGATGAATGAATGAATGAATGCCTCATGGCCTGGTGTTTGTTAGACTGCTTTGATTTGAGAATAATAATTTAGGTAAGTGTACTGCAATAATAAAAATACACTCAGTAAGATTGTCAAGCTGACTATATTTTTTATAATTATTGTTTTTTATGGCTGCAGGCTACTATCATGTAACATAAAGATGTATGATGTAGACATTATAGGGAGAACTTGTAATGATATACATCTTTTGGCAGTTGTAGTGTCACTCAGTACACCAGCATTGTTTTTCTACAGTTTTACTGTCATTACAGACCCCTGTGAAGTATTTTACTGGCAGGCTTATCTCCCCCTCTCTCCTAACTTCTCATTGTAACCACACTAACTGTCCCAAACTTCTGTATCTTCCCAGCACAGGCGTTAAGGGGAAACTTTTCCTCAGTCCAGTGTTGGGATAAGCTTCAATGTGTCAGCCCTAATTTTGAACTAAACCTAACTTCCATCATGTCATTATCTCTACCTCAGCCCAAACACCAGCAGATAGTGTGCAAATGGAAAGCATAATAACTATTCTCCCTCTTTCCTTGCCTGCTTTTTTTAGCAACCAGCTGACTGTTTTCTGTTTGAACTTATTCCTGCCTTTTTTGTCCAGCCTCTTCCTCTTTGTCTCATTTTCCTCCCTCTTTAATCATCATATGTCTCTTCTCTTTTTGTCATTTCTCTCTCTTTATGCTTTTCTTGCAAATGGCAGCAGATGTGTTAGAGATGGAGTGATTGAAATAATGTGATTGAAGTCATTTCCTTACTGATGTCAATGCTCATAACTTATCCCTTGAGCAGTCATCACAGTTATGCTAATGCTAGCATATAAAATGGGTCCTCTTTCATCACATAGTTCTTTCAGTGCTAGAAAAGCATACATACGTGACAGAAGTGACTCCAGAAGCAATTCAAAGCCTAACTCTTGAAGGAGAATTGTGGAAGACTTTATGCCAATTTTAATCCACTTACCTTGTCCAGCCCAATCCAACAGGAGCCGACAGAGCCACATAAGGTTAATTAGAGAAGCTGTACAAAAGATACCAGTTATGCACAGCCCTCAGTGTATAGCCGAGGGCTGTGCATAACATAACATCAATAATGTATAGTTTTATCCATCACCTTTTCTGTTAACTTCATCCATACTGCTAACTAGAGAGATGAACAAAAATACAGATTAAAATAATCTTTTCATGAAATGAAGCATACTTTTTTTTAAATAACATGATCTTTCAATAAGCACCTGAAAATAATATGATAATATGAAAACAACACATCAGTTGATAAAACAGTTGAAACAATAAAGCATTTGATTAGAAGAATGGAGAGGGGGGACAAATGGTTAATATTATTAAACAAAAAAAGAAGCATAAAAATGAACAAAGGGTCTAGAAAATGAGAATCGAATAAATCTAAAATATCAGTTCAGCTTCATATTTACTGACTTGATAGAATAATTATTAGCAATATATAAGGTGTAAATTAACGATTTATATTGAAATGCTCAAATAATGGTTTTAAATATTTTCACAGCAAATAAAGTCCCTGACTTCTGTAAGAAAGCAGGTTTCTATTACAATGAGTAGACTCCCTTTTAAGACTTTCATTTTCCATCAAATGAGTTGTCTGGGTCCTTTATTTAATTGCAACCGGTAAAACAGTCTGCAGTGGAGAGAGAAGCACTTGATTGTGTTTCACCAAAGCAGCCAGCTACCATGTCATTATGCACAGCGTGATGGGGTAAACAGCAACAGGGTTACAATGGTGAATTGAAGGAAACAGTGGTGCACTATGAAGTAAATACACCTTGTGGATTGCTGGTTTGATTGAAAAGACTCTTGGTAACCGGGCTCCTGTGCAGTACAGAAAAAAAAAAAGCTATAACAGAGGGACCATGGAGTCCTTTTCTCTCTGAGAGATTTCAATTTTACACCAGATAAATATCAGTCATTGAAAAATAATTTTGATATCCCTCATGCAAAGTACAGATAATGGCTGGTTAAAGTCATCAGTGCATTGTTGTTGTTTTCCTTGTTTAATAAATGTTGGATTCACAAAAGCTTGCATTGGTGTTTCTGAGCTGTCTGTCTCCACTTTTGTCTCTCTAGATCCAAGAGGCCCTGTCTCTTCTGTGCGACCCTGAACCTCCGCAGTTGTCCTTTGCGCTTCCTCAGGATCAAAGACCCACCATGGAGAACCAGGGGGCCCATCGCAGCAGGGAGGCCCCATCCTCTTCCTCATCCTCCTACACTACCTCCAGAGGAGCAACCAGAGACAGAGAGAGAGACCGGGACAGAGAGAGAGACAGGGAGAGGGACAGAGAGAGAGCTAGGGAGAGGGAGAGAGACAGAGAGAGAGACCATGACAGAGAGAGAGACAGAGAAAAAGACAAGAGCAAAGGGAGGGACAAAGAAAAAAAGAGGAAAAAGCACAAGAGGAGATCGAGATCAAGGTCACACTCAAAGAGCAAGCACTCCCTTCCCAGTGCCTACAGGAGATCCCGCAGGTCTCGGTAAGACACCAACCTCCATATCTTATTGGTATTTTTCACCATGATTTGTCTTTGTTATCTGAAAATTTTCAATACAGCAGGAGTAAAAGAGGCTTTCATTCAGACATTGCTCAGTGTAGCTCTGCAGATCTTTATCAGCCTCTGCTGCTGGTCTCCATGGATCCCACACCAGAGTGCATCAATGACTTCTGCTGCTGCTGTTTTGATGCTGCTTCTGTATGGAACTATTTTTTTGGTCAGAGTGAAGACTGACAATGACGTAGCATCAACACAATGAAAAGGTTTTGAGTAGAATTATGCTTCATAATTTTGCTACTTTGAACAGAAAAAACTGAACTAATCAAACACAACCTGCAAATGAAATGAAAAATAAATGAAAAATACTTCATGGATCCCAGAAGGGAAATTTCAATTTAATTCAATTTGAAGTTTCCTTGAAAATTTTGAATCAACCATTTAACACCTGAGCCTAAAAATGCCTGCCTGGACTATGTCTTATTTTTACCATAAAACAGTCAAAAAATGTCCTGTGAGTAATTGCTTGTTTCTGGAATATCTTAAAAGTCTATGCATGGTATTGCATATATGATGTAAAATTTCAATAGTGGGAGCTTTCTCCCATGTAATGTTACCTTTTTGTCACATGAAGTTGCTCCTTCAGAAGCTCCTTTTGTCTCAGAACCACACAGAATCTTCAGTGGAGGTTTAATAACCTGGATGATCTTCTCTTTGGCATTTTTGGAGAAACTCTGCTCTGTTTCTGTGATTCTCTTAAAGCTCCCGCTCCGTGGCCTGTGTGTATTCACAGGTTTTCTTAAATGCCTGAGTGAAATCACTATGATAACCAACTATATTGGCTGATAGAGCAATATCTCCGCTTTCACAAACCATTGGAATTTTTCCAGTTGTGTAAACCGTTAAAGAATAAAGGGTTTTCAAAGTGTGCTTGTGCAAATGTGTTGCCAACACATCCACCGTGAAATGGTTCACTCCTTATTTCTGCATACTTTTTGATGCAGTTCTTGTGTTCTTTAATGTAAAAAATGACCTGAATCTTTTCACTTTATTAATAAATCAACAGATTATTGAATTACCATGTACTATATCATCCTGGACCATGGCCTGCCTACGTCATCAGGAAGCGTCTGTTTACAAAGTGTGGCCTGATAAGAGGCAGCATAGTGGAGAATTCAGAGAACATGGCTACGACTTAAATTGCTTTTTGGCTTCTGTCAAGTCATTTTGGAGCAACACAGCCCTTTGACCCCTCCCATTGTTTAAAATGATTGTTGAGAGGAGTGGTTGTGGTGGTTATACGTCATGGATTATGCATCGTGTCCTCCCTGCGCCCGCGTGTTTGTGCTTGTTCATGAAGTGTACTGCGCTGAGGCACACCTATCTGAGAGGAGAAGCATATTGTGCCTGCGCACAGTTTGCTTGTGGTCACACTGGCCAAATGAGCTGGACTTAAGGGTTGAAGCGTGCCTGAGCAGTAACGGATGACCAGTGTGACAGCATTCTCCATTACTGCAGCTGAGGAGACACAGTTCATATGAAGGACATATTCTGTCTTCTCTTTTCCCCTTCTTGCTCTGTAAGACTTAGAAAAGTACAGGAAACATGCAGCCTGAAAACTAGAAGATTCAAGAAGAAATATGTTGGACAAAGAATGAAACTTCTTCGGATGGTGATAAGGGCTTAGAGATTGGTGATCAAACTGTTATGGTTTTGCTGTTATTCGTTATATTGATCAGGCAGCTTTGTTTTGCCTCCTTGGTACAAGCTGTCATCTCATCTTGATCACTCTGGCTTCGCTAAGAAAAAGGAAGAGAGACCCTTTTCCTTCTCTCTTTCTTAAATCTTTAAAGACATGTATGCCCTACACACTCGCCATAGAGAAACAGTAAATTTAGCCATGCTCTTTATTGGAAAACGAAGCTGTGAATGAATATCTTATATTATCCATGAATAATTAATACTGTTTTCTCTGCAGCTTTACAACGTGCTGAAAACAGTGTTCTGATATTCACAGTCACCGTGATGTAATGTTTATTAAAGTAATCTGGAGAATTGTAAGGTTTCTCTCCTTTTGTAGCCCAGCTGCTCAACACATGAACTTGATTTTTAACTTTGATGTAAACCTTGACACATAAAGGTCTCATGGAGTCTCTGCAATTTTTTGTCCCTGCATTTACTCTTCTTGCTGTAAAGCTCCTTAAAGAATTGTCTGGATTGCTTGGTTTCCTTCTCTTGCACATCAATTCTGTGTTTGGTTTATCAGCCCCTTCTCTCCTTTTTCATTTTAAATTCATCAGCTCATCTGCCGAGCTCCTCATTCTGTATTTTAATGCCCTCCTCCCCATCTCACACTGTCTTTTCATCCTCCTGTCTGACCAGATCCCGCTCACACTCCCCGGGGAGAAGGGACAGAAGGGGCCCCTCTTCAGAAAGGAGACGTGAGGATAGGGAGCGAGGGCATTATCATCCCAGCAGCAGCGCTAGCCTTCCCAGGGGGCATTCGAGATCCAGGTAAATGCAACAGCAGGTGTTGTCAGCCTGTGGTGGGAGGTAGAGCCCTGGGTTTCCTCTCACAGCTGCTTTATTGTACCCCTGAAAACATCAATTATTACACCCGCCAGGGAAGATAATGGCTCTAACTGTGCTACAGTAAAGTGTGTTCTCTTAAATTCATCAATAAAACAATGCAGAACTATTTTTTGGGGATCTATTTTATCTTTCTGCTTATCCACAAAGAACACAGCAGTGTAAACAACACCAAACTGAGTGTTAGGGGCTGAAGTCAAATGAGTTGAATCAACCCCCAAATGAGCACCAATGGTCTGACAGACAGCTTCCATTTGCATTCAGGCCATTCTGAACCTGAAAGCACCGCATGTATCACATACTTGTGAAATATTGTGTTTTCAATTGTGTGAGTGTATAAATTATACAAGCTCCTCTCTTCACTTTTTGGTTTGTCTTTCAGGTCTCCCCAAGAAAGAAGAAAGAGGGCTTTGTCATCCTCAGGACAGTTGCAAACCTCCCTTTCGCCGTTCTCCTCACCAAGCAGAGTTTTGTCCCCATCAGCGAGCCCCGCCTCCAGCCTGGGTCTCTCTAGGTAACCACTCACAAGGATGCCAGTCAAAACAAGAGCAGTTGACTTGTTTGCCAAAGTTTAACCAAGAGTCACGAAGAAAAGTTTGTTTGGAGGTTTTGGTCTTGAAGCTGATAACTCAGTCATTCGAAATGACTTCTTTAAACTTAAAATGAGTCATGCTTAGGTTGTCACCAGTGACAGATAAACAAAGCACTACAACAAATTACACAACATCATTAAAATATTTAAGACAGTAGCAACATAAAAACAGTAGTGCTTGTGTGGCATTATTAAGAAAGCCAGTTGCTACTGAGGTGAACAAGTTTTTCTCCCTGTTTTTTCTGGCCCTAATGTGAGCCCATTTCTACTGGTTGAAAAAAAAACAAATGAAAATGTGGCTTTGTTGAGATTTTTTTTTTCTAGCCTTAAGTCAAAATTTTGAGATGAAAAGTTGAAGTTATGAGATAAAAGTTGAAATTTTGAGATAAAAAGCAAACATTTTGAGATCCGAAGTCAAAATTTGGAGATGAAAGAACAGAATTATGTCAAAATTGTGGGTCAAATGTCCAACTTTTGACTTTCAATCTCAACTGAAATTTCTGATATTTGATCAAGATTTACATCCGGAAAAGTGAGAGTGGAGGAGTACAGTGATTTAAGATCGTTTCAGTCATTATTTTCTATCGATTACTGGACATTTCAAGCAACACCATTTGACTTCCATGTGGGTTTTGACCCCAAGGTTGAAAAACACTGTGATAGACGATGAGCAATAGTGTGTCACACTGTAAGTATTGCAGAAAAGTAAGGGAAGGGGACATTGATGGAGAAGTGTGAGAGCTTCAGCAGTGTAGGTGGTGATACTGGATGTATGTAAATAAAGGAGATTATGATGCCACCAGCAGATGAGTTACAAGGTGGGGATTGTGTGATTTTGTCATGCTGCTGCATATTGCACTTCAGGCTGTGTGTATAACCCTCTGTGTAGGAACAGCTACACTTTCATATACTTGACTGTAGATTTTAATGAGTAGATTTTCAGACATACCAAGCTGAAGACGTCTGGCTCACACAAAGACAGAATGACTGACACAGAGGCATCATAAAGTTCAGCGTAACATGTTAGCTATTAAAGCAACATTACTCAAACATCCTATTGAAGACCAAGTAAATTATGTTCAGTTCCACAAACACCAACTTTTGGTTAAAAAAAACACCCACATCTCTCTTTTTATAGAGTCCAAAGCCTCATCCGTTTACAAATCAACAGCCCCAAGCTGCATTTGTTCAGTCATAATTAAGCAAGTGTAGCTATACAGTATACAGAGTATATCAAGATTCTGATTCTCAACCTTTTTTTAGTGGTCCACAAAGAGCTGTGGTCAAAAGAAACCTTATGATTTATAAATATGAGAAGTGCTTTGTAGTTTGGTGACTCAACCAAGGAGTTTCATCTGCACTAGTAGAAGTTACAAATATTTGAATGCAGACTGTAACCTACATTTGTGGGATCTAGGGAAATGTCTTCATACACTGAATTTGTCATTCACGGTGGTGCTTTAGTGTTAAACTCATAAGATGTCATGACTGAAGTTTTAAGTTTTAACTGTGTTAGAAATGATGACCAATAGAACATGATTTGAACGGTTTTGTTGATTCTCTACATCAAAGAGAAGGTAGAGTTGCGAAATAGTTTTACTTTTACACCATTTTAAGTCAGCAGTTTTTAAAACTGAAACGTATTTTTGATGGTTTCTTGCTTTTATGTAAATTGGAGGTTTAGAATTTAACCAAGACAGAGAGGCTAATTAAACCATCCTTTCAAAATAGCATTAGCCTAGCAGCTGTAGCTGTCAAAATGCTTGTTGACTAAATCATCCAGCAGGAGACCTTATTTTCTGAAGAATAATTTAATCTCCGTGTCATTATATTTTCTGTTTTGGAAAGTGAGTGCTGTGTTTATGTGGCAAGAGATGAATGTTTTAATATGAGCAACCAACAGAGAATTAGCATAGCAACTTTAGAATACATCCCTGTTTTTGAAAAAGAAACTCCCCTTGAAATGCAGAAAACTGCATCAACAGTATGATTTTGTTCTTAAATCCTGAAATAAATAAAAGTACAACTGTTAATCCAGCTCAATTAATATATTTGTAAATAAAATAAGCCGCTGCGTTTTCTGTGTTGTCCAGGGAATTGTAAATCCAGTATGGACGGAGGAAACTCAAAGCATTAAATCTGAAGAGCTGCAGAGATGATGGATCAGAGCCAACATTTTTCTTTCTCAAGGTCTTAAGGCACAAATGCTTTTCTCGCTTGGACACTCTCTTCTGATGTCTTGGGCTTGGTGGTGCATTTTATAAAACATTTCTAAAAAGGAAACAAGCAAGTTTTCATTGTAAAACTGCAAAACAAAATCAATGAACCCTGTGTAGCTGTTCAAATATTTCCCCAAACAATTTGTGTACCCGCTGCACTACAGAATCTAAAGTAGGTCAAGCCAATTTCAGCTGCAGATACATGAAGAAAACATATTCATTTGGCATGCAGCGCGAAAGAAATCACAGTTTGTTCAACGTGACAAGCGAAATATCCTTTTTTAACAATTTTGAATCATTTCTCTTATTTTTCCATTTTCTAACATTATGTCACTAAATCTGTTCACAAGGAATTTTGATCTGAAAGTGCATCAGATAAGTAATACTGCATAGAGGCAGCTGACAGGCTTCTCTCCTCCCATCACATTTAGGTCATAATATTGCAGACTTACGTCCTCACTTGTTCAGCAGCTCTTCAATTTTTATACATGTTGGAGCAATTAACTTCCCTGAATCAGCACAGTCACATGTTCAAGATACATAACAATACATTCGATCTGCAGCAGCTTGAATATAACTGGTTTATAATGCATTTATTAGAGGACCAAAAGCAAACTCACACTGGCTTCTACCTAGTGGCGGTTAAAGTTTGGAGGTTGATCTTCAGTTTCTTTTAATCGAAGTAACTCGAGGAACCTTTGTTTACCGAGAACCATGCCAAAATTACAGGTTTTTTTAAAGGGATAAGGCTGGATGAAGAACAGCCTTGTTTGTTCAGTCATAGTCACTTTGCTTTAACCTTGCAGAGCAGATGCCTGCCTGATTAGTTTTCTGAAATCCTGCAGATCGATCTTGCTAGGATCCAATCACAACCGATTTCACCCAGCAGAGATGCTGTCGAACCAATCAGAGAAGAGAGCTGGTAGATTAGTACTGGTAGGACATTAACAGGAGTCACAAATGTTACACGTTACAGAGCACCGAGCTGTGAGTAGCTAAATGTAGCCAGCTGCTAAACTGAGGTTTTAATTAAAAAAGTTAGCTTGTCATGTTTCAAACAGCAGCTCTACTAATCTGTAGCTAGATACATTACCTTGTTGCATTGTATCCAGTAAAAATTTGTCTTGAACAGAAAAAAAAGTGGCGTCAAATATAAGATCTGCTCTCCTTCCATTTTTCTTAAAAAATACATACCTTGTTAAGAGTCATGTCATCACAGCACAATTATCAAATGAGCAGATTTATTCAGGGAGGGGGACTTGAGATATTGACAGATTCATTTGTTCATTCTCTCAGGTTCTGTCTCACCTCTCGTGCTTGCTCACTAATAAACTTTTACATTCTGGAGTTGGTTCTGTGAATGTTTGATTGCTTTTCCTTCTAAATGGATGGAACCAGAGTGTCATGCTGTGATAACCCCAGGTTATGTGAGCAAAGGGTGTAACAGTCGTTTGACTAACAGACTCAGACTTGTGTGCTCCAAACTGTCCCACTTTCCATGGCAGCTGGAGTTGAAAAACCCCAGAACATCATCAACAGTCTGTTCTGCAATTTTTTGTCACCTGTTGTGTTCAATCAACTTGACGGGCATAGCTTTTTCTATTTTAAAAATCCCTTGATAAATTATGAAGCGTTTAAAAGCCAAGAGATTAAAGGCTTTGGACAGAGCCATGAAGCAGAGTCTGAGGCCTGTGTCTTTTTTGTTTGTTTGTTTGTTTGTTTTTTTGTTGTTTTGGTACCTCACATGTTTGTCTGCATGAATATGTACTTTGACATTGCTGACATGGAGGTTGGTTTTTTCAGGTCACAAGTCACTTCTCTATGACTACTCTCTTTCCTCTCTCCTCTACTTTTCTCTCCCTTCCTGGCCCCTCGATGCTGCCTAACTGTGAACATTGCAGGATATATCATAAATGTTGTATAGCTTGCCCTGCTAACATGATTGGTTTTCTCCCTCCCTCTCTCTCACTCCCCCTCTCTCTCATTGTTAATCTCTGTCTCTCTCTCCATCTCCTCTCTCTACAGGGGTGGATCCCAGGAGAAAGAAAAGGCAGTGTCCTCATCCATAGTATCCTCAGTTCAGTCCAAAATAACTCAGGTATTGTTCTTTGCTTTTATCTGGAGTGAGTCCTTTACCGACCTTTACAGCTTGCTGAAAACAACAATTGACTGTTCTTTGTTTCCATCAGGCAAAGTGCATGGACGGATAGTGCTGTACATTTTCACAGTCAAAAATATCTTGTAGACTTTATATAAGACCTTCAAAAACCTTTTGTTCAAAGTCTTAAGTGGCTTTTAGTACAGTTTTGTGTTCAGCTGCTGCTTTTTGTGTTTGAGTGCATAACGTTGTTGAGTGCTACTTTTAGAATTTTGATTACCTTCAAATTTTTTCGCACTGTGTACCACACCATTAGGACTGCCCATTCCTTTAACCAATCAACAAAGATTAAATTCTTCAGTTTTAGTCCTTGTCCTAAGTATTCTGTTGAAAAGTGTTAAGTAGTCTGCACTGAACCAAAGGGTAAATACAGAGAGAAAGAAAATCTGAACATTTGTCAGACAAACAGACCCTAAAGTTTCTTTTCTATGATACCTTGGTTAAGTTGATTTCCAATTTCTTATTTCACATCTGTCTTGGCCTGGAGTCTTCCTCAGGGATAGTCGGGAGGTGGTTTTTGTTGGTGCAGTTCTAGTCTTCTGCTCTAAGACTGGCTCATGCAGAAATCACACACACACACATTTTTTTCAGTGCTAGCCGTAGAAACTGCTTATCAGATGCTAAAAGGTCTGGGTAAAGTTGAGTTGGGTTTTTCATTCAATACCTTTTTAGAGGGATTTTGTGCAAAGAGACATTCAGCCCCAAAGCTAAAATTGTTGTTCTTTAACTGCTGTAAATCAGGGGAGACTTTGCTATCATGTTAGCTGTTGCAAACATGAGACACATTACCATTGAGTTTATCACTCATTTCTTTCCCGATGTTTGTCTGAAATAAGTTGCTGGTTTAGCAGGAACATGTGATGATATGCTTCAGATGACTGCCACTGTGTGAGGCTAACAGGAGCCACAGCCTCTTGCTGAGTGTTAATAGTTTAAGAAACCTTTAAACTTTAAATTACATCCCTCACACTCCAGGCTCTGCGTGGAGCCACTTTCCTTAAAGGACAATGCTTTGTGTACCGTCTTTTCAACATCTGTTAGTCTGATCTCACACTGGCAAATCCATTTTATTTCATGTTAATTAAGCTTAAGGTTATTCAGACAGCAATAGTTATCAGCTGGAACCTCTTCAACTTTTTTAAATTGCACACTATGGCTAATATGTCAGTCAAGTTCATGTGTAGGGATTTCTAAGTCCCTTTTAAAAAGTAATTCATGAAAGGCATTTTGAGGAATATATGAGTAATACTGAAATAATCTCACATTTTTATGTTTGCTTGTACATAATCCACTTGTTGAAATCAGTGTTTCAGCCCTAAAATCATTTTTTTTCTAAACGCCATTTCTTAGTTTCTTAGTTTGACCTGTTTGTGCCAGACTTTCCTAACATGACTCAAACATGAATCCGGTTACAACTGTTAGACCAAAAGCCTCTTGATAACAGAGTTTAGCTGCGAGAATTGAATTGACTGTGTAAGAAACAAGATTAGTCCTTTTTCTAAAAGATTAAGTAATGTTAATTGATGAATCACAGATTTGTGCGTCAAACGTTGATACGCATGATTTAGGAACAAATTTCTCCCACTGAGAGCAAAAAAATGATCAGTAAGAAAAAAAAAAAAGAGGGAACTTTAAACAAAAAGACTGGTAACTGATAACAAAGTAAAAGTTAGATTTAATCTCTCAAAGTCTTGTTTTTTTTTCCCAATTGAAAATGTTTTGTTCAATGATCTTTAGCATAAATCTGATTCCACACGGCTCCGCTCCACCACGGCACAGGATCAAAGAGGTTTCCAATCAAGTCAATGTTTCTACTTGAATTGGATCCACTCCCCTGTGGTCTGGTTGCATCAGGTGATCTAACGTATTCATTTACCATAGAGCAGATTGAGTGGGACTGACAGGTGAATGGAAACCACCGAAAACACTCAGTGACTTTCAGATTAAAAGAAAGTGCCTCAAAGCCAGAGTCTTTAGCTTGACAATAACAACAGACCAACATAACATGTGACCTACCGGACTGACACACAGCTGGTGTGATTTAACACAGAAATATCTCCAAAATAGTCTTCAAACACAGATAGCACTCAAAGATCATTGTCACTTATTAGGTTTCATTTTGTTTTGAATCAAGACAACCCGATCGTTTCCTCTGGGTTGCAGTACCTCTTTGGCTCGGCAGTTCTGATCTCGAAAAAAGCATAAGGTGAATCAAAGCGGCAAAACATATAATACAAGCATACTGGACTCTGTAGCTCAGAGGAGTTACGAAGACCAAGTGCATTTATATTATTATTTAAATTATGACTTAGGCCCAATTCCAATTCCTTTCTTAACCCTCAATCTTAACCCTCAAGCTCAACCCTCAATCTTAGTAGCCCTCAAAACCAAGTGTTAAGGGCTATCTTGTGACTTAGAAATGGGACACCCCTTAAATGCAAATGAAATTGTTGTGGACTGTCTGTCAGTTATTCCTTCGGTTACCGTTATCAAAAAAATATCTGTATAAATAACACAACCACGGACATATTCAGCTGTCACAGCATACCATAGTTTATTGAAAGGTAAACACCAGCTTTAACTATCGTTACATAACTCTGCAGCTACAGGAGATGACATTAGCCCGGTCATCTTATACCATTATCGGCACAAGCATGTTATATAGGCTGTTATCTTGATAAAACAATTACATTACCACGGAGAAAAATGACCATTTTGTAACGTTTGCTAACTTAAACGATAGGAACATGGCTTGTCCGCACCGGACGCTATTGACAAAAGATCGTAAAATAAAAATAAATTTTATGCAACAACGAGGTAAATAATCCATAAAATGGGTCTAAATTAAGATAAAACAATGGTTTTCGTAATATTTATATCTGCATTAACAAAGAAAATACTAAATTTGTAGCTCGCCTTCTCTGCCGCTTTGGACGCCATGTTTATTTACTGAAAATACGCAATGCATTCTGGATGTCCCTTAGTCCCAAGGGTGGTGTCGAAGAATCTCAGTTTTGATGGAGATACAGCCTCAATCTTACCCCTCAACCTTGACATTCTGAGAATCGGGACAGCACTTACACTTCGCGGGAGTGCACAATTTGAGATTGAGGGTTAAGATTGAGGGTTAAGACAGGAATTGGAATTCACCCTAAGACTCTCTTCTCCTCTCACCATGTTCACAACGCACATTCCCCTCCACAATTGTCTGGGTTGTGCATATTTATGATCGGAAACCGCACACATGCACTTCACTGAGCAGTAAAGCAAAGAAAAAATGGGAAAAAATTACCTTATCAAGTCAGGTTAACTACACAGTTCAGATTTTTTTCATAAACCGTTCCATCCCAGATATATGGCATCAAAAAGCAGTAAAGTGATGTTTTGTGTGTGTGTGTGTGTGTGTGTGTGTGTGTGTGTGTGTGTGTGTGTGTGTGTGTGTGTGTGTGTGTGTGTGTGTGTGTGTGTGTGTGTGTGTGTGTGTGTGTGTGTGTGTGTGTGTGTGTGTGTGTGTGTGTGTGTGTGTGTGTGTGTGTTGTGCATGTCAGTTGTTGAACTATTAAATGCTGCACACCTGATTTGGATGTTACACACATTAATCACAGTCTCTACCAACACACGCCTCCTGAATAAACTCTGACCTCAGAACAGATCCCTCTGCTCTGGCCTGTTTAAAATTCTAATGTCCAATTTACGGCTGCTTTCATGCTGTTTCACAGTGGCACCATAATCACATGCAGGCGCACGCACCTGATAACAGGAAGGGGAGAGGAGGCTGGATCAAAGTCATACAAAAGATATTTCGGTGTTATTCTTCTTTGTTTGTGTCTCTCGTCTGATGTTGATTGAAACTGGAAAGTGAGGGTTGTAATTACTGATGGTGGTGACGTCATCTGCAAGTGCGTTTTCACTGTAATCAGTTTTAAATTCTATTATTTCTTCTATCTCTTCCTTTTCTTTCCACTCTTGTAATGACCTGTTTTTTAAATTAACTTGGACACTGTGGAAACCTGGCAACCCAAGCCCAGAGACAAATTTCAAAATAAATCACCTTGAGTTTGTGAAGATTTTAGATCACTTCCATGATGAAAGAGGTTTCCTGACAGTCATGACTGTAATTAAAGGCGCTTCATTGCTTGTACAGCCTTGATCAACATCTTTGACTGATAGTCCTGAAATATCAGTACTTCTCCGTTCACTTGCTCCTGCATTTCAAGAGGTGATGAAATATTTTGATGTATTGATTCTCATGCAACAAGTATGCAACTAAGTTTGCGCACATAGAGAGCAGGGCCCAGTGTTTGTATCAATACAAATATAACCTATGGCCTCAACAATGTGATGTCAATGAATTACTGAACATAGAAAGCACACAACATGAAGTGTAGGAGCCTTTGTAGCTACATGAAAGCCAGGGCAAGTGAATCTAGAGAGGCTGCAGTGTGAGCCACAAAGCAAGAAGCATGGGGACCAAAGCTAATAGAGGTCAATAGACTGTGAGTGGAGAAGAGATGTGAACACTTGTCCAACTCTTACTGAAGTTGGAACTTTTTGTCTCTTCCCTGAGTGACAAAGAGTGTATCAGGATGAGTTTTTAGTGTTTACTCCACACAGACACAAAACAACACATTTCTCATCTTTGTGCTTCGACAAAAACATCTCCTGTCTCTTTGCTCCTCATCATGTCTAACAAACTAGCACTTTTTTCTCCTGCTGCCTTCGCCCCAACAGAAGATCGCTCATGAAAACATGCTGTTCACTTGTGTTGCAGCATGCACAGATTCACAAGCACTAACTACTTATACCCCATCTGTGATGTTTTACAAACACATCTTGAATAATTCAGCACATCCTCATCTGCCTAATGGTCTCTTCCTCCCTGAGGGTGCCTGCTAGCTGTTTGCCTCATCCGCCTCTCATTTTGCTCCTGTTACTCGTTCTTTCTCGCTCTTTTGTCCCCTCTTCTTCTCTGCCATTTCTTTGATGGATGATAGGTGCACCTCGAGAGCAGCCTCTGGGTTGTATTTCAGGTCTTTATTAATAAAGGTAGACTTTTTGTTACTCTTTAAGAAATGAATTTGTGTCTGAGCCCTATAGATACCATAAAACAGAAAGTTCAAACTGCAGGTTTAATCAGACACTCAAATCATGTGCTCAGTATGTTCCATTATTTTACTTCATTACCATAAACTTTAAGAAAAACAGTTAAATCAAATACCTGAACAAGTTGAAAGAAATAGGTGGAAAGTGGTTGTTGTGGAATTGTTTGACTTTGGTTTTTAAGCCAGAGAATTAGTTGATAAGATCAAGATATTTATAGAGGAGGCAGAAATCCCAGCTGCTATCAGTTGAGATAGGAGCCTTCTAAAGCCATCCTCTTCTCACTTCTACACCCCAGTGGGGTGCACTCTACTTAAAGTCACGCCCACAGGTGAATGAAGCACCCTTCATCATTACAGTGAAGGAACCCAGTACAGCTGCAGGCAAGGGCACAACGTTCCCTCACCCCAAGCAATAACACAAACTTTAACCATGTAGGAGAAACACCAATCACCAAATCCCTCCAGAACATGTGAAATCTCCACTTCTTCAGTAGATATGTCATTACTCTCAGTCTGATGTTTGTGATCTTCATACTTTTTGTTCGTAGCTTACTGAATAACATAAAGCAACCCCGGATCATAGCACCGCCCCCACAGGCTTCTTGTACAGTAGGTACTAGGCATGATGGGTGCATCACTTAACTTGCCTCCCTTCTTACCCTGATGTGCCACTCACTCTATAACAGGGTGAATCTGCACCCATCAGACCACATGACCTTCTTCCATTCCTCCTGAGTCCAATCTTTACTCTCATTAGCAAAATGAAGCCTTTTTGCTGGTTAGCCTCACTGATTAGTGGTTTTCTTAAGGCTACACAGCTGTTCAATCCCAATCCCTTGAGTTCCCTTCACGTTGTGCATGAGGAAATGCTCTTACTTTCACAATTAAACATACTCCTGAGTTCTATTGCTGTTTTTCTTTGATTTGTTTTGGCTAAACGTGTAAGTGATTGCCAATTGACATCATTTAGGATTTTTTTTCAACCACACTTCTTCCTGGAAGAGGATGGCTCCCCAGTACCCTTCCAGTTTTTAATAATGCGTTCAGGACAGTTCTGAATCCAATTTTGGTAGTTTCTGCATCAAACTCCTTAGATGTTTTCTCTGCTTGATGCCAGTGATTTGACCCTTCTTAAAGAGGCTAACATATTTTCCACCACCAAAGGATGTGTCTTTCTCCATGGTTGTTGAAGAAATGAGAAGTTGCTCATTGCATCATCTGGGGATGAAGCAATGAGCAATGAAGATAAATTGTTGCTGAACAAGCTGAAAGACAATCACCCATGTAGTAATAATCCAATAGGAGGATTGTTCCCATTTGCTTAGTTAAATCCAGGTGGTGACTTTTTTTGGCCAGTGAGTGTAATAGGATGATGCAACTGCTAAAGGTACACCAGTCTCCTGATATGCCCTGATATGGACAAAACGTATAAGTTTAAAAACTTTGAAAATAACAGGTTATAAAGGAATTCAACCCCTTTTACAGTGTGTGCTGATAGAGGGATGAGCCTGAACCTTTTTTACCTGTAACACGTTTGCACCCCTGGTGTCTGCGGCAAGTGGACTCTGACAGAAGTGCAGTTTTTAGCACTTCCACATGGGCTTCATATTGTTTGACCAGGTTGCTGCTTAGATTAGATATACACTTATTAGATTGGGACATCTCTCTAATATTTGACTTTTATCTGTTAACAGATTGCACAAAACATAAATTTACAAAGTATGACAACATACAACCCCTTCTCCTGGTCAGCTATGAAAAAGAATGAAGGACACATGCCGACCAGCGATTTAAAGTTCTGACAACCCACTCCCACTCCACAGAGAGTCGTTGGGTGGCACTCAGAGTAGTAGACCCTTTCTGTGAGTGCTTAAACAGAAGAGAGGTGTGTAACGAGTGGTTTGAGAACGCCCCATAAAGTGCATCTGCTATGTGACTTTACTTTCAAAGAGGAGAACTCCTGGGTCTTTGAAAGGACACACACACACAAATCTTCATCTTTCTGTGCTTCTTAGCAACAGGTGTCTCTAATATGAGTGTGTGGTGGGCTTAAATGCATCAAATTTAAAGAAATGATAAAACAGAAAGTAGATTTATTGAGAAACGGACAGATTTGCTCCAAGGTTTTTGTCCTTCTCATCGTAAGCATCACTTCTGGAAATGGTGTCTGTCTAACCAAAAGCCCTCCTCTGTGGTTGAGTGCGTGGGGGAAGTTTGACCCCTGACAGCTCCCAGATTGATACCAGCAGGAGAATCAGAACCTTTAAGGGTCTCTCTCCCTCTCTCTCTCTCTCTCTCTGAAATGAGGCATTAACATTAGAAGCAATCAGAGCAGCCCAGCATGGACAGGATTTATATACGGTATACTTTCTCTTTTTTTTTGAGCACTCCCTGAATCTAAAACAGGGTACGTTTGGGTTAAGAAAGGAAAAAGCCAGCTCCAGTCAAACTTTGCAGGAACAATGAAACTTTCCAACTGTTCCAAGGTGAATTCAGTCTGAACAGTTTATTAGCAGGCCTGAACCTCTTATACTCCACCGGCCCGCCAGTGGTTTGCCTTTCCTCTGCCATCATCAAAGTATGAACAATAACGCCTTCAGCAAACATCAGAGTGCTATACAGCATTAGAAAGCCTAGATTCTTCACATTTCAGCAGCTAAGGTTGTTTTTCATTTTACTTGACTGACAAAACAATAAGTGAAAGAATCGCTCAGATGGCAATCACAACACATGGGAGGTCCTCTTTACTTCACGTCTGTGGCTCTCATCCCAATTATTCATTCTCCTTTCCACCAGAGTAAGGCTGGGCAGTATGACCCAAAATGCATATCACAGTATAAATTGAATCCTTTCACGGTAATGGTATATATCACGGTATAAATGTTGTGGTGCAAAATTTATAATGGAAGTGTTTCTGAATGGGTTTTGTAGTCTCTTATCAAAGCTAGGTTGATTTTAAAACAAAAACAAAAAAGTAATATTGAACATGACTGTTTCTAAAATTAGACACTTAAATCTTCATATGATGTGTCACTGATAAACTTTCTCATAATGTTTCTACAATTATAAGCTTTGAAACATAGTGTGGTATATAGGCCAGAGTCAGGTGGTAGAACATGGTCTCTTTCATTCGCTGGTAGTAAACTTGGATCCCATGGATTGGGCAATAGGGGACATAGCCACTTAAAATAAATAATGCTGAAGAATAAGTAATCAGAGAGACCAGATATGTTATGATAGGATTTTGCTGTTAAATAACCTACGTTTAACAGTACTAAAAAATACAGTTTGATGTCTTAAAAAAATATACATATATAAATGATCCCAACCCTTGACCTCACGCCTCAGGCCCTTCAAATCCAGAATCCACTCCAGACAGCTTGTTCTTTTTAAGAACAGCCTCTGTAATCTGGTGTCCCCTTGGATTAATGACATAACAAGACAACACTCCAATTATAGGACCTCCCCGGGTAAAATGTACCTCATCAGATTAAAATCAACTGCTGCTGACTCACAGAGCTGTGATAACAGAGCTGCTGGGGGGGGTGGGGGGTGGGATCTTTGGTCTCACTGAGACTGAGTGCTAGGTGGACTAATATTATGACAGTTTGTTCATCTCATTAAGAAAAATCTAGGTCAGTGCCCTCTGTGTTTCTAAATGTTATTTTTACTCTTAGTAGGCTGATTCCTTTTCAGTTATATTTACTTAAATTGCTCATTGTATCTTTTATTGTACTTTAATGAACTGCTGGACATTTTTTTTTTAACTTCCGTATACCAAGGCAGCTTAAAAAACAGCATAAGGACCCAGCTTTAAGTACAGTAACTTCTCACTCAGTGAATCATAATGCAGAGCATTGTTTGCTTCTCACATTCACTGACAAAAAAAACTGTTTGTGTTTGTGTATTCAGATCCACCAGGGTTTGGGGAGAAACAGGCCTTTGAGTGATTCTCTATGACAGCTCCTTCCCTCTGTGATTACAGCTGTTAATTTGTCTCATCTGTCAGGAGAGCTCAAGGGTGGAGATTTGTCCATGCGTGTATGAATTACTCCTGAGATCCAGAAGAACATTCTTTATTCAATGATACCAGAAACCAGCCGGGTGGTCAGGAGTTGATGTCAGATCAGCTGAGAGGGGAGGAGTGGTATTGGCATTCTGCTGCTTGTCTCTTTCTATTTTTTCGTCATCTGTTATCTGGTGCTCTTGGTTGAATCCTCAGCCTCATACAATTATCCTCACTGGCAAGAGTGATTTATTCATTGGACTTAAAAAGCTAGAAGAGCCTATAACACATAACACAACGGCTTGCACACAGTTCTGGTGAGCGGGGGGGATCAACCAAAAAGCCCAGTGAGTAAATGTGTATTTCATCAAAGTGTTTCAGGAATGTTAAGCTCTTTTACACAGGCCTCTCTAAGAACTGGTCTGTTTGTGGTGTAAGAGGTGGCTGTTCAAGAAACTGCACCTCAAAGTCTGATCAGAGCAAAAGACGCTCTCACTATTTGAAGGGATTGGTCAGATCTGAGGCAGTCTGATGAGAGTGCCTTCTGTTGTTTATCCAGGGCCTGCATGCATGTCCAGCCATCAGTGATGAAAACAGACTGTCTGTACTAATAGTGAAAAAGAAAATAAAAATGGATAAGCAGTTTGGTTAATGTCCCAAGAGAGCATTAATTTTAATGGAAGAAAACTCAACCACTTTAGGTGCTAATGACAGGAAGTAAAGTGGAACAGTCTCCTGTGGTCTGATGAGTCCACATTTCAAATTTGTTTTTGGAAGTCATGGATGTGGTGTCCTCCAGGTAAAAAGAGGAAAAAGACCATCCAGATTGTTGCCAGCAAAAAGTTCAAAAGCAGCATCTGTGATGGTATGGGGGTGTGTTAGTGCACATGGTGTGGGCAACTTACACATCTGTGATGGCACCATCAATGCTGAAAGCTACATCCAGGTTTTAGAGCAACGCATGCTGCAATCCAAGCCACGAGTTTTTCAGGAGACGCCCCTGCTTATTTCAGCAACACAATGCCAAGCCACATTCTGCACGTTACAACAGTGTGGCTCCATAGTAAAAGAGTGCAGGTACTAGACTGGCCTGCCTACAGTCCCGACCTGTTGCCCATTGAAAATGTGTGGAACATTATGAAGCGCAAAATACAATGACGGAGACCTCGGACTGTTGATCAACTTAAGTCGTGTATCAAGCAAGAATGGGAAAGATTTCCAGCTCCAAGCCTCAGGAATTTGTGTCCTCAGTTCCTAACAGGTTATTGAGTGTTGTGGTGATGTAACACAGCAGTAAATGTCCTGTCCCAGCTTTTTAGAAATGTGTTGCAGGCATCCATTTCAAAATGTGCAAATTTTGCACAAAAATAATAGAGTTTTTTTTCCACTTTGAACATTTAGTATCTTGTGTTTTTGGTCTTTTCAGTTGAATATAGGTTGAAGGGGATTCGCAACTCATTGCATTCTGTTTTAATTTACATTTTACACAACGTCCCAACCTCATTGGAATTAGGGTTGTAGAGAGATAGATTTGCAGTATCTAGAAGGTTTACAGCACGATCCTGACTATTTAAAAAAATTCACTTCAGACTTTAGTGAAAGCCACATCACTAAAAAAACAGTGAGCCAGAAGCTTCTGAAAGCTGCTGTCTGAGGTAGTGGTTTCCAAGTTGTTCTTTTTTAAACCACAGGGATTAATTAAGTGAATAAAATGAAATGTCTAATAATTATTTTACTGCAGGGGGGAATTTAAGTGTTTCTGGTCTCGTCTCAGGTTCTCCGCTTGTTTTAAATGAAGATTGTTCTCCAGTCACACTGTCCTGCATGTTACTGAGCAGTCTTACATGATTTCCATGAGCAGGGGTGACCCTATTCTAAAAACCCCAAAAGAGGACCACCCCATACCTGAAGATCCTCAAAGACAACTAAGTAGCTTTATAACTCATACATTTATGTAATACACTCCTATTTCATTTGAAGTGAACATATTTTATGGTTTGAACATTAATACTGTATTGGAACTCATTTCCACCAGCTAAATTTATAGAAAATGAAAAATAAAAACTGGCTTTTTTGTGTTTATGAAGTGTACATTTTGAGATAAAAAGGCAAAATTTCAACATTTTTTCACATAATTCTGACATTTTAGCTGAAAGGCTTGACCTTTTGACTCAGAATTTTGACATTTAATGGGGAAATTTGACCTCTATCTCATAACTTTGACTTTTTAACTCAAATTTCACCTTTATTTTCTATTCAAATTTCAACTGTTGGAATGCAGATTGCCTCGTGGTTAAGGTCACGTTCCATGAGACTCCCCCTCATGTGGGCACCCAAGATTGGAATCCAGCCTGTGGCCACTTCTCTGCATGTCATTCCCCACTGTTACCCTGTTCTAGCTCAAAATTGTGATATTTATTGCAGAATTTTGACTTTTCATCTCAAAATTTGACTTATTGTGGGCCAAAAAAAACTCTCAACACTGATAAGGACCACAGTGAAAAGAGGGGCACTGCCATTTCTCTGCAGTGAGTGCGCAGTGCAAGCACTTAGAGTACACAGACATTTTGGGGAATTTTATAAAATCCCCCCAGACATAATTTTACCACCAAAAATAGGGTAAAAGAGGACATTGGTCACCTTACCATGAGCAGTCTCTAAGATCAAAGCTTGTTTGACACATATCTCACTTCGTCTTTCTCTCTTTCTTCTATTTTCAGGATCTGATGGCCAAAGTGCGAGCCATGCTTGCCACCTCCAAAACCTTCCAACCTCCCACCTCCTGAGGAAACATCACTTCTTACAGGCTACATCATCTCTGGCCAATCAGCACGCAGCGCTCTCTTTTATCACTCAGTGTTTATCATGATTTTTGAGTCATCTCGATTTGTGTCTGAGAGTTAAAGGCAATGTTTGGTCTTCTGCAGCACGTTTGAAATGAAGGTTTTCACAGAGCTGGATTTCTTGTTTCACACCTGACATGAGAAAACAGGCCTTCAGCTGGGGGAGGGCGTCACAGGCTGACATGTTTTGGTTGAGGAGAAATCAAATGTGAAAATCATCTGTATGCACTTGTCATCCCGTTTAAAACACATTTGGCACATGTTCTGATGGTCATTCTCTGCAGCATCACCTGAGGCTGCTGGAGGTCTATATTCGCTCCTTCTGTGAAGGGTTGTGTTTTCAGCATTTCAGTTTTCGCCTCACCTGCAATATTTTCTACTTTTCCAGTTTTTTCTCACCCCACATTTTTTTCTCCCACACTTTCAGTAGTTATTTGTTTTTTGTTTTTTTGTCAGGAGCCATTTTGATTTGCCCTCTCTCCTTCTCTCTATTGTGTGGCCTTTTTTTTTTTGGGGATGTATGATGTATTTAAATACATGCAGAAAATCTTTGTCCCCCCAAACTGTCAATAAAGTTTTGTTTATGAATTATCAGAGAGTGTTTATGTTGTGGTTAGTGTCTACAGGTACTGTTTTCTGCCATTCTATCACGAGTCAAATCTCATCACCCCTCACTCCTCGTCTTCACCTACATCATCTCAGGTTCTCAGATAACATCACAAAAATGTTCCCTGATCACAAACTACCCCCCTTTTGGCTGCTGATAAACCAACACACAGACTGTCGGTAGCTGGACTCCTCTGGGTGTAGCCTGCACCTGATGAGAAGGCCTTTGTGACCCAGCACACAGATAAACCCAGGTGCAGAAATTGTAGGTAGACTCCTTCTTGATTTGCTCAGGCAGTATGCTGGCTCAGAGGGGATTAAATGTTAAGAAGATAACCTTTTCAGGCTTTGGGTGGAAAAAAAAAACATCAATACACATATACATATAAAACTTTCAACAATGGAAAGACGTTAAGGTAGAGAAAATCTCTCTTGTTTGGTTATGGCAGGTGAACAGAGCAGTGCTACATCCATCTCTTCTGTCTGCTGTAGCAGTTGTTAAAGTCAGAGGAGGATTAGGGAACAGATGTGTGTGCACATTCTGACACTGAGTGTGGGGCCTCAGGTTAACATGACCCTCGGTACCACCACTGTATCAACATGCAGCTAAACACTGACACTTTATCATTATGTGTTGTTAACAAAGAGTGCCTCAGGTGCTTCCCAGTGGTTTAGCTGTGTTGGCTGATTCAATTTCTCTCCAAGTCCCAAGTCCATTCAGTGTGCAGCAGGCCTAATCTGAAACAGCAGTCTTTCATAAGAAAAGGTTTGACTCTGTTGTTGCTTTTGTTCCTATTGAACCTGAGTAAATGTGACAGAATAATATTGGATTCACATTCACATGCAAAGATACTCACCAAACTGACATGAAGAACTAAGGACGACTGTCTCTTACTTTGCAAATGAGCCGCTTCACAAACAGCCTGCTGGGCGTTGGTGCTGACAGTGATGCAGTTTCATCAGGGATCAGCATACCTGCCAAAATTTGACTTAGACAAAGCGGGAGAAAACATGACATGGTGTATGCAACTATTTTTTTAGGTACATAGGTAAAGTATTGGTGGTAGCGCTTCAAAGAATCTACTAATTTTGATGTCTGGATTTTCTTTCTTTCTTTCTTTTGTAACATTTTTTCCTCACTGTGATCTCATTTATCACTACAATATTGAGTCCTACATTTCTATAGGACAGCCCAAATGTAAAGAATTGTCTTAGTGCTATTACAGGCTGTATGTTCATCATTCAGGGCTTACTGAAAACAAAAAGGTGTAGAATTTTTATTATTATTTATTGAATTATTTATTTTAAAGTTGCCATCTTATACTTTTGAGAACAGTTAAAAGTCACTTGATGCAGAGGTCTGATGTCCCAAAGTCGTGAATTTGACTGCCCCCCCCCCCCCCCCCAAAAAAAAAGCAGTGGGTTTGTGAATTTAAACCTGCCTAAAATCCCTCTTTTTCGCGGCATCTCTCAGTGAGCTGTTTCAGCTTATGCATGTGAATATGCTAATGAGGAAGAGCTCTCCGCGCCTCTTTCAGGAAGTGTTTATGCCGACCCAGCTGAGAGAACAACTCTCGTGCCCTGCTCTATCTACCGATGTTTGTGTGGAACAACACGGGCAAAGTCGATTGCATGCTAGTGATGTTCGATACCTCTGATATCTTAACGATCTGGTACTAAGTAAAATTTAGGCTGGTATCGGCGATACCGATCCGATACTGATACTAGTTGTACCAATTAGACTGGAGTAACTAATAATGGATATATAGATACAATGTTTGTTTGTTTTTCATTTTCCCAGATTTTTTCTAAGGTTATTATGTTTTCTTTATTGCAATTGCTCTTAATAATCTATCAAAAACTTCTCCATGTAATTCACTTAAAATGATCAATTCACTGAAAACCTCACCTGAATAAATGTAGGAGCTGAAATAGCTCCACACATTACTGTGGTTACACTCTGTTATAGTGTTTTCANCCCCCCCCCAAAAAAAAAAGCAGTGGGTTTGTGAATTTAAACCTGCCTAAAATCCCTCTTTTTCGCGGCATCTCTCAGTGAGCTGTTTCAGCTTATGCATGTGAATATGCTAATGAGGAAGAGCTCTCCCCGCCTCTTTCAGGAAGTGTTTATGCCGACCCAGCTGAGAGAACAACTCTCGTGCCCTGCTCTATCTACCGATGTTTGTGTGGAACAACACGGGCAAAGTCGATTGCATGCTAGTGATGTTCGATACCTCTGATATCTTAACGATCTGGTACTAAGTAAAATTTAGGCTGGTATCGGCGATACCGATCCGATACTGATACTAGTTGTACCAATTAGACTGGAGTAACTAATAATGGATATATAGATACAATGTTTGTTTGTTTTTCATTTTCCCAGATTTTTTCTAAGGTTATTATGTTTTCTTTATTGCAATTGCTCTTAATANCGCCTCTTTCAGGAAGTGTTTATGCCGACCCAGCTGAGAGAACAACTCTCGTGCCCTGCTCTATCTACCGATGTTTGTGTGGAACAACACGGGCAAAGTCGATTGCATGCTAGTGATGTTCGATACCTCTGATATCTTAACGATCTGGTACTAAGTAAAATTTAGGCTGGTATCGGCGATACCGATCCGATACTGATACTAGTTGTACCAATTAGACTGGAGTAACTAATAATGGATATATAGATACAATGTTTGTTTGTTTTTCATTTTCCCAGATTTTTTCTAAGGTTATTATGTTTTCTTTATTGCAATTGCTCTTAATAATCTATCAAAAACTTCTCCATGTAATTCACTTAAAATGATCAATTCACTGAAAACCTCACCTGAATAAATGTAGGAGCTGAAATAGCTCCACACATTACTGTGGTTACACTCTGTTATAGTGTTTTCAGACAGAGTGACTGACTTAGCAGTGTGCTACTGTGATTACACATCATGAACTTATCCAGGTGGAAGAAAAAGTAGTTCCTAACTGTGTATGATTCAAATGAGAGCTCAAAGTTTTGTTTCTTTCCAATGTGTTCAGAGTAATTTCTAACATTACTTCAAATACAAAACAGTATCAAAGCTATCGATATTTTGATATGAGAATCGATACGAGAGCATAAAGATCTGGTATCTGTGGTATTGATATTTCAGTATTGATCTGCACATCATCGACTAACAGTGCAGATGTGTCTCTCATATGAGCAAAACAGCACGTGCGATCCATATAAAGTCTCTCTCTCTCTCTCTCTCTCTGCGCGTCGGACACAGAGCTAGGAGGGATGAGGCCGAGTTCAACTTTGCAGAGCTGACAGAGTGAGCACATTATGATAATGTCAGCAGCAAAATATAAGGTGAACCAAGACTACAGAATTAAAGTTAGATCACAGCTCTTTTGTGACTTCTCAGGTGTATCTCTTGTGTCGATAAAGACACATTACACACGGCGGAACAACTGGCAGACATGGTTGTGTCACTTTGTTCTGGCGTGTGCATCTCTGGTGGTGACACCAAAACGGCTTGATTACAAAACAGCTGCTTAAGGACAGATTTTCAGAAACAGGGAGCGAGTGAAGAGAGGAGAAGATGGATTTTTTTCAATATTAGGGGGTGTTGCAGACACGCCTGGGGATCCATAATTTTTTCAGTAACCCATATAACATGACAACATGAGAAATTAAAAGATGTAATAAAATTCCTCCGTCTCTCCGCTATGTACAAAATGCATTCCTCGCTTTTGATACATTTAAGTAACCTCGAAAAATTAAGAATCCGACTATTCTGCCAGTTTTTGGATTGGATGAATAGATTGTAGATGCTAGTCATTCAAAAATTAGTGGTGTTATGAACACGTAAAAAAATGTGAAAACCAGGAGAAATAATAATAAAGTCAAATATCAACATGTCGAAATGCAGATACTCAGTATTTTAATATAATTACAAGTTGGTAGTTCAGCTGAATGAACGGGTCAATAGAGGTCAAAAGGTGACTCCTGCAGAAATAGGGAGTGTTGGCAGGTATGTGCTAATTCTGGGAGATTCCTGGGAGAAATGACAACACGGGAGGTGGGTGGGAGATGGGTCTGAAATGCGGGAGAATCGCAGGATTCTTCCGTGTTACCCAGGGGGATCGAGGTGATTATGGAAATGATTTCACCTCCCAGAGACTAGAGTATGTTACCAAGCCCCTAATGGGGCATGGAGGAGAAAAAAAGATCATTTCAGGATATTTTTGCAAAATACCTCCCAAAAAGTTGAGAGAGTTCTGCTAAGTCATAAAGAAGCGCGGCCACTTTTAACTCCTAACAGTTTGCTCTAAAACAGTCAGGACTCGATAGAGGTCGACTCCATGTTTCAGTATTGTTTCTGTCAATTGACCAGAGGACAACTGGATATTTTTCTGTTGCCTCAAGTTTAAATTTAGTGTTTGAATAACAGTAACTTGTCTGAATGAATGATGCTAAACCAAAGGGCTCCTATACTTCTGGAGCCAGCCAGAAGCGGACACACAATGAACAAGATGCCCTCAAGATGCTGGGAGTGAGGGGACTGCAAGCCGGGAAAGTCATCAAGAACATCACGGATGCTGCCCAAAAGGTATTGAAATGATCGGAGATCAAGCAGGGGGGATCCGTGGGCAACAAATACTACTTAGACACAAGCCGGGGCTTGATCAACCCTGGCTGGGTCACCTGGGCGAGAGTGTCTGTTGTGAGACCCGATGAAACACCCAGTGACCCCAGGATACACTGATGATGTGTCTAAGGTGCACCAAGAGTGTCTGCTTGAACCAAGTGAACAAAATCTCTAAAATCTCAAATGTGCCTTTATTTTTCCGTGTCCCCCCCAGGGGCTCAGCAGCAAGTAACATTATTGCTGGATAACAAAAAATGCATGATATAAATCTCAAAGACATTTATGACAATGTAAAAACTCACGTTCAGTAAATCAGTGTTACTATAGAAAATACCAGTTTAGCTTAGCAATAGTACTTAAAAGTAACTTGATAAAGTGTTTCTTTTACGTCTTTATTTACCACTACGTGTAATAATAAATACTAACGGTCTTGTGTCAATAAATAGAAGGGAGGACTGGTCAAAAAAGTCTTTGAGTGGTTGAATGCTGTTCTTGATTGATGTCTGACTTCTCAAAGAATTCCAGTTTCCTGGTTCTGATTTGGGAATATGACCATGATTCATTTTGAAAATCTTCAATCTTGTTCAGACTGGTGAAGGAGAGGGTTTGAATTATAGCTCTTAATGTTGCAGGATTGTTTTTAATGGCACAGGTGGAAAAATGCATTTGTTAAGCATTGTATAGAATCTACCCAGGTCTTGAGCCTGTGGGAACAGGGACGATCAATAGGCAACTGGAGCCNACCGGGATCCTTTTTGTTTCACCCGAAGATTATTATTGCTGCGATTGACGTACGTGCGCAAAACCTGCTGCTCTTATTGAAAACGATTGTGATCTTTTTTTTTTGCTTTTGAAAGAAAAGAAATATACATCAGTATTTATCAGAATACTACTATTCTACTGAAGAAAACCTCTTCTTTTTTGGTGTTATGGATGGATCATGATTAATGATCCTGAACATTAGGAGAAGGCAGTGATGGGCGATCGACATTTAAACTGGAGAGAGAGAGCGGTGCACTATAGGGACAGAGTACATAAAAAGTTGTCTGACTTTTACCTGGAGAAAAGTTGAGTCCTGTCTTTCACTGTAACTCCGCTTGTTCCATCGTCTGAACCCTCTGTTCAGCATAAATCCCCCCCGTTAATGAGCAAAGTAACAAAACGAACCTGCAACGAGCTGCGTGCTACGAGCAGGGGCGAGTCAGACGTTTTTAACTGGGGTGCCCTGACCCATTTATGCAGAAGAGAGACATGAATTATATGAGCCCAGACTCAAAAAATAGAATTTATACTCTTTTTTTATGCATTTCTTCACTTGGTACTATGAATATTGATTTTAAAATACGATTATCCAGATTCAGGAGGAGCTCAGTTTGAATGCTGAGTGA
>RPOG01000991.1:0-20639 GCA_008086565.1 Thalassoma bifasciatum | reverse complement strand
AAAATACGATTATCCAGATTCAGGAGGAGCTCAGTTTGAATGCTGAGTGAAAACCAATAAATGAATATGATCAAAAATCCCTGCTTTTTTAAGATTGTGCCTTTTTGTGAGATTGTACACTAAAGTATTGTTTATAAAAGTTAATAAATGGCGTATAATAACACATAATAGTCATACTTTTAAAATTCCTGTCAAAAACGCGTTGGGCTTCTCTACCACCGGGCTTAGCAAATTTTCTAGGGGAAACAATGTAGACCTAGTGTAATCTGATGTTGCTCACAGTGGCGCTCAGTGTGCTCAAGGAACTTGCGTGTTCGCTCAGACACATGAAAAATTAGAGGGAACATTGGAGGACTGGTGTTTTTTCAGAAACTCACCAACTTACGACAAGAACTAACTACAGACTGAAGAGTTTCTTAAGGTCAAAGGACCAAGACTAAACCCTTATACTGGTACTAAGTAAAACTTTTAGAAGTTAGAACAAGTCTGACCACTTCCTCTCCCAAACTTAATATCGAGAATTACAACGTCCTAACAAAAATTACCGTCAGGTGGAAAAATGCATTTGTTAAGCATTGTATAGAATCTACCCAGGTCTTGAGCCTGTGGGAACAGGGACGATCAATAGGCAACTGGAGCCATGTAACTTCTGGAGATTTTACACCAGGGGTTAAATGAGAGCCTGGACCACTTTATGGCACATATGTTGTCTCACAGTAGGGAGAAGGACATATAACAGGGAAACGTGTGTCATATACCTGTGCACTCGTCCCCTATTGCCCTATTTCTACTCAACATTTACTGCTAAATATGACTGACATAAAAAGGTTTTCATAGCTAATTAATAATCTCCAGAATAACAAACCAATGAAGCACAAAGTTATTAGGCTGAGCATTGTGGTGTGCAGAGAAGAGGAGTGTGGGTGGGGGCCAAAAGCCCCTTTTCAAGGCCCACTTATTGAAAAACACTTGTTAAAGTGCCCTCTTTGAAGATCAAATGTGTGCTGAACTGTTCTCTTGGGATCCAAAACCATACTGAAGTGACCTTCTAGGCACAAAATGTGCCAAATTGTTGTCCTAGGACCCAAATCTGCCAAGGTGTCCTCCTGAGAACCAAAACAGGGACTCAAGTGCCCTAAGGGGAGCTAAAATATGCTTAAATGCCCTCTTAGGTGCTGAAGCACGTACAAAGGCGCCTTCTGGTTAAAACATGCTTGAGTGCCGTATGGGGGGCCAAAATAAGCAAGAGTGAGTTGCTAGAGTTGCAGAACCACACTTACCTGCCTCTTTGGTTGGTTAGAGCATGACCCTGGGAGCCAAAATGTGCTAAAATGCTCTATAGTGGGCCAAAATGCCAGCTAAAGCATCCTCCTCAGAGCCAAAACGTGCTGTAAGGTGCCCCCGTGGGAGCTAAAAAGCACACACTTATGTGCCCTCCTAGTTGGGGAACCACATTAATCTTCTCCTATGTTTAGTTGTAGCATGATAAACTGCCCCCCTTGGAGCCAAACTGACCAAAAAAGTACCCTCTCAGGCACCAAAACCCACCCTAAGGTGCTCTTTGGGAACCCAAACATGTACTTAAGTGTCCTCTTTGGAGTCGAAATGCACTAAAGTGTCGTTCTGGTTGGCAAGCCACACTAATTTGCACCTTTGGGCCTTCCTGGGAGCCAAAACCTGCTAGAGTGCGCAATTGGGAGCTAAAATGTCTTCAAAAGTGGTTTTTCAGCTTAAACCTGTGCTACAGAGTCAAACCATGTGCTTTATGTTTTGTATGTTTTTCTTCTTCCCTTCACAGTGTCCTTGCATGCCACTTGCCAAGCACACGCACTTCTAAAAACTGGGAGACAGGCTCTGATCAGCAATTTCTCCAACGTGTGATCACAGGACAGAAAGTGAATATGACTCGTTTTTCCTGACAAAAGGAAATCAACATTTTCAGTTTCAATTCAACTCAAAAGTTCTTTTTAGTACAGAACAACAAAGAGTCAAGCATCAGTCTCCTCTTCAAAGGCACTTCAGTATCTCAAGGCCTTTCTCACACATGAGCTGACGCTTTAAACAGACAGGAAGGGAACCAACCAATGGATCCAGAGAACAGTGAACACTCACCTGCCCTCAACTTCTTTTAAAAATGCAACATTCAAAGCATCCTGACACTGACCCAGAGGCTCTGCAGAGGATAGTTGAAAAATCTTCTCTCTGCAGCAGAGAAAGTCAGTTCCTCTTTCAGCATCAGAGAAACTGTGCAGAAACATGAGAACAGAATAAGTGCACCAAGAAAGTTAGTGAAGTGTCTTTGAGCCTCAGGCTGAAGAAGGCTGAATAATACTGCCCGACTGACAAACACTAACAGCTGACACAAACAGTTGGCTGCTGATGCTTTCTTTCTTTCCTGCTCTATTATTTCCCCACTCTGTATCAAACCGTCTCCAGTAACTGTTTGTAAAGTTCGAGCTTTGTAGAGAGATGTGCAGGAGATTACACAGCAGTGTGCTAAACTCATACAGCCTTGAAATCCTACATTTGCTCATTTTCAATCATAAGATGTAAATCTCTGACAAGCTTGTGGTTTTTTCCCTCCTGTTCATGATGTATGACACCAATAAACTCCTGCAGAATCATCACAGCGTCTCAGACCAGTGGTGACTGCAGCACATTTCAGCCTGTCAGCCTGCTGCCTTCATGCTTCTCTATGTCAAAACCAGCAAACCTTTAGGAAACTCAAAACGCTCGCTAAAAATTCAAACACAGCTGTCAGACGACTCCAGGGGCTTTTCAACAACAAGAACCTTTCTCAGAAACTCAGGAATTTTGAGAAACCCGGAGAATGTTGGTAGAAATGTTTTGATGAGTGCATTTTGACATGTACAGCCGTGGCTAAAAGTTTACCCCCCCCCCCCTTGTGTGACACAAAAACCTTTCTGTCTCTCATGGTTAGAGGTTGGGTGAAGACATAAACTTTTGGGCACAACTGTATATAAAACCAAACTTGATTGCATTCATGTGGACTTCCTTTGAATTTCAGCCGCTGCTGTAAACTCAAAGCTTATCCAGTTTATAGGGTCACCCTTAAACTGTAACAGCAGGAGCTGACAGAGAGACATTCACACCATCAGCCATATGGAAAAGACAGAATATAAGAACTTATAAGAAGTTTCCACTTTTATACATCTGTGCATCGTATAAGACTTGTAAATTTGATACAACGATTCACTCTTGTCAGAAGTCACTTTTTTTCATACGAGACAAAAGAGCATCAAGTATGACTCAAGTAAAAATGATCTATGTGGTGTAAAAGAAAGTTGCATGGCAAATTATGTTTCCCAAACATGTTTTACATAATCTTTAACATAATCTTCTAAACTCTATGTCTGAGTAAACAAAACGTGCTTTTCATATATGAATGTAAACAACTGTGTACATGTTTTCTGAGTGCAAAAGACAAACAAATTGCAGCAAAATTATGTATTTTTTATATGCTTCATATAAGTTTATGACATGTGAATTATGTATCATTACATACAGCTTTTTTTATAGATCAGTGAATTCAACTTTATGGTGAACTATGTTTTGATTTTTTTTCTGTAAGAATTCTTAAAGGTCAGCCTTTGAAAGTTACAGTATAAAAATAAATACTTATTATTTGTAAATTTACACAATTTCATGCTAGTTACAATCATCAGTGAGCTATGAATGATATACTTTAAGTGACATGACTCTATTTGACCCTACCCTGACACTGACCTGACATGCCAGACAAACAGTTCATACATCCCCTATGGAGATATTTCACTAGTCCGACTCTGCTTGGTCCTTCTGCTCTGCAAGGTTTCCCCGATGCTGCAATCGGATCAAATTGAGTTTAATCAACAAGGCAAAAACTGCCTGATCAGCAGAACAAACAATTTCCACCACTACAAGTTCATTCCAGTGACGTGGAAACGTTATTTCAATATCTGTTACACCGAAAACATGTCTGTTAGACAGACCGTTTCATTTAACAGACTTTATTAACAGTGCACAGTTCACAAAGTGAAATATTGCTACAGAGCTCAGAGTTTTTCTTGTGACCTCTGTATAGATTCTAAAAATGTACGAAGAACATAAAAACTCTAACAACATGGAAAAAATGAAGGCTGCAGACACCTGCCCATTTCCAACTGTTGGAAATCAGTTTTTTAAAACAAAGAACTTACAGCTCTGGAAAAAACATTAAGAGACCATTGCAAATTTTTCAGTTTCTCTGATTTTGCTGTTTATAGGTATTTGTTTTGAGAAAAATGGACGTTTTTGTTTTATTATATAAACTACAGACATTACTCACAAATCCCAAAGATTGTCATTTAGAGCATTTATCTGCAGAAAATGAAAAATGGTCAAAATACCCGAAAAAGCTTCTTGTTTTCTTCAGATAATGCAAAAAAACAAGTTCATATTCAATTTTAAACAAAACATTATTAATGCTTTAACTCTGGAAGTATTCAGAAGTCAATATTTGGTAGAATAACCCTGATTTGCAATAACATCTTTCATGCATCTTGGCTTGTTCTCCACCAGTCTTTCACAGAGGAGAGTGATGATCACAGCAACGGTTTTTCATACATTTCCTCGTTAAATAAGATTTGTTTCAGGTGATCACCTCATCAGTACCTTATTAGGCAGAAACAGGTGTGCTTTTGCTGGAATTCAACAGACACTGTAATGGAATGACTGTCATATGTGTAGAAATGCTGATTTCTGAAAATTTGTAGCGGTCTCTTAATTTTTTCCAGAGCTGTACTTCCAGGTGGATAATGTTGATGGCGTTGTATCAGCACAACAGTATTTTTGTTATTTATCCAAGAATGAGGAGTTTTAAGTGTTCAAGCCCAAAATGAGATGTTCCTGATGATGCTGACATCTGTATATGACCTACACTGTAACAAAAAAAAAAAAAAAAAAACAGTAACTGTGACAGCCAGTGTAACAAAAAATGCTAGATTAGACTGTACCAGTGAGAGGAAGTTCAAACTCCAGTGCTAACCTACTAAAGCAATCTCAGACTAGTCATTCTGGAGTGTTTTGCTCTTTACTATTTACCTTCAAGCCTGAAAAAAGGCCTTAGAAAGTCTAACTTGTCCCCAGCTCCATGTGCACAAAGCCATTTAGGAGACCAGAGAAAGTCTAAACCAAAGATGTGTCAAAGTCGGTTTGGTGTTTCAGGCCCAAATGCAACCTGAATTTGGTACAATCACTCATGTATTTTTAAGGTTCACTCAGATTTATCGCTGCTCACGTTGTCATCTCGTGTTTTCCGGGTCATTTTTGCTAAGACTATGATGTGTTTATATGTGTATGTATTACATTTGTGGCTCCTCATGTAAGTTACTAAGTATTCTTAATGATGCTTGTAAGGTTTTAGTTCCACAGGTTGTTGTCTAAACCCATATAAGTTTACTTCTACAAATTTCTTCTAAGGTTATTGTTTGTAAAATTTATCACTTATTGTTCTCATAGGTTCCCAAATCCTACAGGATTCATTTGGTACAACTTCACTGAAGATGTTTACCTAGTTTGACTGTTATATGCATTTCTTACAAGGTTCACATGATAGAGACAAACTTTAAAATGCATTTGTAGATTTTCCATAAGTAAAAAGAAGGTTCAAAGAGGACCATCGTTTAAAAGTTATTTCACCAAGTCCATCACAGCCGAGGATCATCTCATTGTGGACGGAGAATGAAATAAAAAGCTGAAGCTGCTCTACCAATCAGAAACAATAGCCTGCAGGATCCGCCCCCAAAGTTCCTGGACATCTAAAAAGGACTGCCCCCAGGCAGGGCCGGTTTAGGTGGAAGGTCAATGATAACTCAGTGAAAAGTACTTTTAAAAGTATTTTTAAAACAATCCACATGGCAGCAGGTCGTGGTGCTCATGGGAAACAGTCTTCAGTCTGTTCAGAGAGGTCTCAAGAATCAACAAGTCTGAAAGTTCCTCTAAGTGCCTATCACCCTTTATAAAAAAAATCTATCAAATACTTCCAAATCCAACATTTCAACCCTGGAATGTTGTAGGAGAACTTAAGGAGATTTGCAACATTTTACAAAATGTTTTAGTTTAATTTTCCAAACAGAAGTAACTAGATATGGTTCCTTGCCCCAACGAGGATTAAAGTTGTCAGCAGAATCGACCAATCTCGAAAAAAAAAGCTTTGCTCCTTCTTTTCAGGGCAGTAGTTTTTCTTAACTTGGAGTTGTCCACTTAAATGGTTAAAGCTGAAAACTGTAGAAAGGGTCAAAACAAGTTGCAGCAGTTCAGCTTGAAATCTACCAACCTTCTCCCAGACTTGTTTTCTTTTTTACAAGCATTCTTCAGGGCAGCAAAGAGGTCTTTTATTGATTTCAAAATGAACTGTTAGGTACCCCAAGTTATTTTCAAGTATTTCAGAGGAGGTTAAAGTGTAATGTCAAGTCAGCAGAAAGCTGTCCAAAGTCATCGTCTGAAGATGATTCACAAAGTGAAGGTCACAGATCCTTGAGGGCAGGTCATAGGTCAGTACCCCAGCTCTCATGTTTTATCCAGAAACAATGAAAAAAGCATCAAAGGGGTACCATGTTTTACAAAAAGGCCAAAAACAGAAAAACTCTTAGGCAAGCTGTGTGTGAATGTGGAGGAAAATGTGCTCGTGAGTTGAGCTGCAGGCCTTCAGGAGGAGGCAGCACAGCTAAAATAAAGCTGTGAGCATTTCCAGAAGAGGAGAGGCAAAGTTAGTGTTATAATTTTAAAAACATGCTGAATCAAAATGAGAGAAGAGCCACTAATGGAGTCATTTCACTGAGTTCATTGATCTTCCTTGCAGCACACAGGGAGGAACACAGGGTTTGTTTCTACACAATGATTTCTTGGTCCCTCAATCCTGCACCTGTAACACAGCAGTTCATAATGAAGCCACGGGATATAGTTACTTTAACGGACTGTAAGAAGCCTTGGTTTTGGGTTCATAATAATAACTGAGTTTTCTTTAAACAGGTGTTTTCTCCCGACTGTCCCAGACAGCTGCTGTCTACTTCTGTAATTATGATGAAGCTACTTTGGAAACATCCTTGAAAGTGCCAGTGGGTCATGAGCAGTAGAGGGATTCTGCTGTGTCACTTCATGAAGCTAATTGGCAGCTTTTTGTTCAGGAGCTGCTCTTCAAAATAATAATAAAAACAATAATGCTTCCTGTGGCCCCTTACCCTCCAAGGCTGCTTGAAACCCCACAGTGATTATGCAAGTCACACAAATATCACACCCAGAAATATTATTTGGTAAACAAAGTTGCCTTAAAGCTCTGAAATGAGGTTTTTGCTGAAGTGTCATGAATCATGTTGGCAGAAAAATAACACCAGGTTACAACAAATCTATACGCACCCCAATCTGGAGCAAACTGCCCTCTCTCTCTCTCTCTCTCTCTCTCTCTCTCTCAGATAAAAGAATGAAGCTGAAAAGATAGAGTTATAAAGAAAGCTAAAAGATCCATGTATAGAAAAGCAATTTGTTTTGCTTCTTCAAACACCTAAAATCTAAGTTTTCACTTCCCAAAACTCTGTCTTTCCCCAGGTATTTAAATCTGAGAAGTTATGTCCAGCATAACATCCCATCTTTTGATTTACCTGTAGATAATTCACTGTTTAGGGTGTTTTCATGCTTCCCAGAGACTCAAACCCTGATTTGAGGTTTGTGTTTGTTTTCTTGTTGGCATAAAGATTGTAAAATATAGACATAAAGATTAAGAACATGGAGGTTGAAAATTATATTTGAAATGGAGCAAAATTGATTATGAATGATATAAGGTCTTGTTCAGTTAATGCCAGACTTCTGTTACTCTTCTCTTGTTTGTCTGTTAATTAATTTTACTTTGTCTATTACTTTGGGCATTGTTCTTTTCTTTGCACAATACATTTTCTTTTCTCGTCTGGCTATACTGAAAAAAAGCAAAATTCTTGTGAATCCTATTGCCCCTCTCTGTGCTCAGCTTGGTGTGTTTGTAAATGAAGCACCTGAAATCATCCCCTGAGTTCAGTGTTTTGTGAGTGAAGGAACCTTTTTCCCAGAGCCAGAGACTTTACCCAGGAACTCTTAACATTTTGACTGAAGTAACTAGGGTCTAAAAGATGTTTCGAGCTGAAAATGGCCCTGCCTGGGGGTTAGTACTTTCCAGATGTCCAGGAACATTTTGAGAAGGTTCTGAATTTACAACAGCTGTTATAACACAGAAGAAGTCTTCAGGAAACAGTTCTGACTGGCAACCACTTTGCTACCAACGTTTCCCTCCAAGAGTCACCAAACCCATCTGCAGTGCAATGAAGCATCATCAATACCAGCACGGGCCGTAAATCCTCCATGCTAACAGGCTAACTGCGGTGCTACACACACTATGTTTTTACTGCCCTCTACTGGAGTGGCAGTATAGTGCAAACACCTACTCTCTATGTCTCCATATGACACTGAACTGTGTTGCGTAATCCACCCAGGCCTCCAGCCCTTCATGGAGATGCAAACAAACAACAGGCCGATAGGAGTCATTAAGTCCTGGTGATGTTTTTATGAGTAACTGAAAGTTCTTGGACCTTCTGGTCAAGAATAATGTCTCCCTGAGTCTTTGTTCATGTGGAATGTAGTTCGACTGATCACATAATTTCAGGTTACCGCTAGGAGACACGGTTGCGTCTGCAGTCTAGCTCTGCTCAGCCACCACACTGGATCAGTTCGGTTTCCATTCATCTCCATGAGTCAACTCACACAGGATCAGTTCCATCATGGCCCGGCCACAGCAGGCACCCAAGAAGCTCTGTAACATTTTATATTTGCTGGGTGCTGGAGCTGTGATGTGTCAATCGAACCATTGAGAAGACCAAGCAGGGCATGAAGTTATGCACAGGAACTATCTTAAAACCCACAGTGACTTTCAAAAACGTGTCCAAACTAGATGGTATTTATCTTGACTACAGTAACAAGCTGACATAGAGAGCAGAGCCAGACCAGGGGTCAACTGGTTTGAGGTTCAACAGCCCTACGTGAATGAAGAGAGACATAAACGGAGTGGGAATAAAAAATAACCAAAGGCTGGTTGCAGAAACACATTGTTGTCCTCTACTGGTCAGTTAAAGTTGGGTTAATAACTCCTCTTCATGGGAGAGCTGAGGTTTGAAAGTAGAAATGTTTCTCTAACTAAAGGGCCTCTGACTGTTCTGGATATGACTCCTTGAAGTTCATATGCTTTGTGTTGTGGTAATGCCTCAGATTAGTACACTTAGCCACAACCGTTTTGTTACAAACAGCGACAGCTCACAGATGCAGCCATTTGAAATTTAGCACATTAAGTACCTACTTATCAATCCATTTTAACCACAAGTGTAATTTTCTGCATCAGTCTTCCTCTTCAGGCTTTTTGGGTCATTTTCTGAGCTTTAAATATATTTGGAAGGCGTTCCTCCTGCCAGTGCTCTCCACTATCTTCCAAGCTTCATCTGATGGTGATGAACAGATTGATTAACCCTGCAGAGCAGATGGAGCTGCCTGATTCATCTTCTGAAATCCTGCAGATCCATCTTGCTAAGATCCAATCACAACCGATTTCATCCGCAGAGATTTTGTCGACCCAATCAGAGAAGAGAGGCGGGAGCTGCGGGCGTTGCAGACGTGATGTCAGCGGGAAGCGTCTGAATGTTTGAAAACAATAGCGCCGTGTGAAGCGGTCTCTATTCTTTTATCAGGAATAGACTGCATTTCAACTTCAAAAGAAGAACAGAGAATGTCACTTGAAGCCTTTCTGACAGGAAACAATGTTTTTGCTCTTCACCAGTAAGGGGAGGAGCAAAATCGGACTAGTGAAATATCTCCGTAGCGGATATATAAACTTTCTATCTGGTATCTGGTTACAAATCTACTATGTCATACTGTGGCTTGATGTGGATTGGTCTGTGATGAGTTTGTCGAGCAGAAGGGTCATCCCATCACCAGCTGCTATATTGTTTTTAAGTCCTGCCTCTGAAAGCACCCGTTAGCACCCCTTACCCAGATGGACTAGTGAATTAAATCTGTGACGGATATATGAAACTGTCTGTCTGGCGTGTCAGGTATTCTCGAGTGGGATGGCCTGCTCTGTCCACCAGAAAGTTGGCTCACTGGTACACTTTTATTTACAAGGCCGTCCTTGGACTATTGCTCCCTTACATTTGTAACTGAATCACACAGAGAAGTGTTGTTTCTCATGATATGCGCTCAAACAGCCATTTCTTGCTCACTGTTCCATTTGCCTGCACTGAGCAGGGAAAAAAGGCTTTTGTCTTCTCTGCCCCTTCAACATGGAACCAGTTGCAACAGGACTGGAAACTAACAGAACTCATCTCATTGAATGATTTCAAATCCAGACTGAGAGCACTTGAGACAGCCTCCTTAACATGTAAATGTTTTATCTAATATGTATGTCATTTTAAATTATGTTGTCCTGTAAATTTTTGCTGCCTCTTGGCCAGGACTCCCTCGAAAAGGAGGTTCTTAATCTCAATGGGACTTTCCTGGTTAAGTAAAGGTTAAATAAAAAAATAAAATAAAAAGGTCACAGCTTGATAGCCTCACAATTATAAAAACCTAAAATATCACAGTTGCCCCCTGAAGGCTTGTTGCTTTACAGATCATTTTAGTCTGTTCACACAGACAAATACTAAAAAGATGACACACATTTGAAATGAAAATTAATATTTCAAGTAATAAAATATTACCTAGGACACAATATTTTCTCACAAAACTATCTGGCCCTCTCAGGGTCTGCAGAAAACAATATCGACCTTCAAACAAATGTAGTTGATGACCCTTGCTCTAGTGTGTGTGCTGCGTGTGCAACCTGGTTTTATTTGAAAGAGATAGTCTTCGGCCCTTGTCCCCCAAAGTTTTGGGAAGTACTTTCCCCTGAGTAGGGTCTCAAAAGGAAAGGAGCAGACCTAAAGGTGGGAACTAAAAGTAGACCTTGGTCCCTGCTATGAAAACACAGTCTGTCTAACCCTGCTCAGGTGTGTAATATTTTTTTGAATTATCACCCAAATGACAGAGACATTGTAGCAAACCATACAGCTCCATTATAGACTGATAACTTTGGCACATTTGGGCAAAGAGTGTGAATTACATATCTGTTATCATGCAAAGCCCAATATAAAGATGAAATGACATCAATAGTAATATCTACAGAAATGAGAAACAGCTCTATGAATATCAAACAAGAATATAAATATGAAATCTGCACCCCATTACTGGATTCATCTAAATGCAGGACTCAGTCACACTGACTGAAATAACTCATGTCTGAAGGCACGTGATTCCATCTCAAGGTTTCCTTGTGTAACTTTGCTTATCTATACAAAAGTTTCTTAAATTTTCCACAAATATTTCATCAAAATTGTCCTAAATGTACTGTTGCTGCTCATAGCATACAGATAAACTGGTCACATATTGAGTTACACGTTGACAGTATGTTTCCCCACATGGCTTAATGACTCGTGCCTCTCAAAATATTTAAAACTTGTCGACCACAGCCGAAGCTACAGAACCAATAAAACCGTGTCCTGTGGCTCTACAACACATTCAAGAATAGCTGTAAAACATGAGGCCACATTTTCTAACACCCCTAACTCCGATCAGCGTGTGTCTAACCCTGATAATATTACACACATGGGTCAACATTTGTAGCTAGTGGTTCATATGGCTGATTCATAGTGTATGAAAAGAAAATTATTTGATTATTTTTAGCCTTTATCTGTCAGTACAGCTGCAGTAGCTTTGATAAGGCAGGCGAGTGATGCCTTATGCAGCATTTTTTCAATGGATAATTGTGTGTTACCCATGAGGAATAGATAAGTATGAGTCTTGTGAGAAAGATTTATATAATGAATGGGCACACAACCCTTTATTACCAAGGCGAAGGCTTACACTCCTTCTAGGCACGATGAAGTCTGCGTCATATTCAGCTGGAAGCCTTGGAAACTGGGGGAAGTGGGTCTTAGTGATGGACAAAAAAGTAATGGTGACCTCTATTCTTCCCTTTGGAGGCTGTAAGTGTCATTTCTAACTTCATTTAGTCCCTTATTAGAGTGTGCTCAGCAGATATGATGAGAATGAACAGAGGCAGAAAGTGACAGATTCCGCGGGTACAGTTTGAGAGGTCCACTTCATTATACCCACTGGATATATTAAGTTTGATATAAAACTAAAAATGTAATATATATTTAAGGCAGGGGGTGAACTTCTCAAACAAGTTGAAGTCTCACTTTGTCATAAATTGAAATAAAATAATTGTATTTTCTAAAACAGTGAATGAAATACTAAACTTTGAAATGACAAGAGCGTTAGAAACTAATTTACTGCTATTATCACCTAAACCACTTACACCTGTGTGTGTGTGTGTGTTTGTGTGTGTGTGGGTGAGAGAGTGTGTGTGAGAGTGTTTTTACTAGGGTCGGGGTCTGGCTAGGAGGCGGGTGCTCTTTGACATGTAAAGCACTTTGTGCTGCATTTTAAAGTATAAATAGTGCTATATAAATAAAGCTTTGTTTGATTTGGTTAAAAATGACATGAAGAACTGTCTTAATGGATCAAAAAATCATGTTCTCATGAACTTTATCATTCAAAGTCAGCTGTGTTTTGTTGTGAGCCACTAGAAATCTCAGATAAATATTTAGAATGTAAACTAATTTATTAGAAATCTTAGCTAAATATTTAGAATTGGGTCAATTATTTACAAAATTTGTATGTGTGACATTTAACAATTTGATAAAACATTCAACATTCAATGCAATATTCAACAAATATATATATTTCTCTAAATCTGCATAAAAAGAGATGTCTTTGTGGTAAATGTGGAGGAGTTTGGTTGTTATTCATCGTGTGTGCAACTTTTACATCTACAGTGTGGGTCTGAACTACTGAGATCCCATGTAAGAAGCACTACATTACATGTGCAAACTCAAAAATTGCTTGTGCTATCAGTGGGCATGTTGCAGGTGATCTACTTAACTGCATGCCCATTTGATAAGAGGTGCACATTTGAAAAGAGGTGCACATTTCCCTATATAAATGAGTATTTTGCGTGTTCTGTTTGTCTTCATGGAGGGTTTGGGAGAGCAAAGTGGCTGTAAACAAACATTGAAGTCTGACACCATGAAGTCGGAGAGCTTGGGGGAGGATGCAACCAAAAGAATGCTTATCTCCAGTCTTGTGTTTTCTAGTGGCTGTGAGAGTTCAGTTTTGTTTATTTCAAAACATCCCACAATATTGAAGTTCATTCATGTGCAGTGCAGTGTTGTAAGGGGTTTTCCCGTCGTAGATATGGCATGGCTCCATTTTGTGATGGGCTCCTGATCAGCCCTCAGCTCATGCAGCAGCTCAAAAATGGGATTCTTGGATAGGCTATATATCAACTGTTTTTATTTCTGACAGTCCAAATATGTTGACACGCACATTGAAGGTTCTCTCTCTCTCCCTCATCTGTCATTGCACCCATGCCTTCTTCACACCACAATGGGCACAGCCATTTGTATACAAAGCTGTGCCAGTTTGCACCTGCCCTTCAAGGTGTAACATATAGACACAAAAACACCAGTTGCATAAGTTTCAAGTTTGATAACTCACATTGTGGGTACTAAATAATGTTTTCTATGTCTCCTCCAAGTATTTCATTCTGATAATCTGCACATTTTTACCAGGCAGACTTTTTGCTCATTTTACAGACACAATGCAACCGATTCCTAACTTGGCACTTGCTATCATGTTTGCAGGTGTTTTTATGTACGCAAACCTTTACTTGATAAGGCCCTGAGCACTTTAACTGCAGTGAATATTCATGTAAACTATTCCTCTTCCTATTATTAAGGACTTTACTGCTTTTGATTCTTTTTATTATTTCATATATACTTCTGAGTTTGTCACTGTTCAAAAATAGAAGATAAGAGAATAAATTATCTTGTCCAAGTTGTGGAATAATAAACATTTAGCAGCTCACCACATAAAGAGCAAAGTTAAAATAGTAGATCATTTAAAATAAAAACAAGCAATGACAAAAGAAAAACAGAAATCAACTTGGGAACAAAGAAATGACAAAATGCTGTTAGAAAAAGTTGAAGTTTACATTTCTAATTTCACTGTTTTATCTGTACATTTATGTGCACCAGTCACATTAAATTAGAGTTTTTTATGCTGTGTTAAAGTTGCATATGGTGAATGAGGTTGGATTTGTGGGTTATAAAATATTTTACAAGCATACATCAAAATAATCCAATCAACCTCTGTTTCCCATTTGACACCCTTGAACTCCCTATGAGCTCAGTCATAAATCAGGATTTCATCATTTCTCTTTGACAGACATGCAGTAAGTTGATTTGTGATCAACAAATAAGAACGTGGGCAAAATAAAAACCTGCAGATGTTGACGCTGCTGAACAGGGGTCAAACAGCTTCAAAAGACTGATGGACCATCCTGCAATGCTGCCTGAGTCCTAGCTTCTTCTTATTAGTGTGTGTAGACTGTTAAAAATAAAAACACAAACACAAATAAGTCATGTGAAAAGTCACTTCCATCTTACTTGGTCGTATGCCCGTCATAACCACAAGACCCCAGCCAAACATTAAATCACAGTTTTATATGTGATCAAATGGAGCTCATCACATCTGCACTGATTGATTCTCCACTAAATTGCAGTCTGGCATTTGCAATTTCATTAACTCATTCTGGCAGGGCGAGGGTGTGTGTGTGTATGTGTGTGTGGGTCTGACAGACTGAAAGCAGTGCTAGAGAGTGTGCAGTGCAAGGAAGAGTGACTGGAGAGAGTAGTTAGAGAGAAACATGAGGGCAGGGAAGTGATTTGTTTGTTCTACGGGACCTGAATGCATCGTAAGTCAGAAAGACATCTGAGAGGGAAGCAAGAGGGAATAACGGGAAGTCTGAACTAAAGAGTAAGGACGCCAATCCAAGATGCAAGATATATTCTAAAAAATAACAATACTGCTGTACCTGAGTGTAATCATGGCTCTTGGCTCCAGGATGTTTGCAGGTGGACTGAAGTGGCTCAGACAGATGTAGCCTGACTGCACAACTAGAGGAGGGGCTGCACATGGAGTCAGGATTCAGGGCACCTTGGCAGCAGAGCTGGACAGAGACACATAGGTCTAATTAAGACGTGTGGCACGAAGAAGGAGAGTAGACTAGCACAAGTCTCAGTGGTAAATAGAGTCTGCAATGAGACAGATGTAGAGATTTTTTCGCCATCCACTTTCTATCTATTTATCTGTCTGCTGGTCTGTTGGCCCATCCATCCCTCAGTCTGTAAGAGAGGACAAACTGGTGCAGTATTGTGATTTTAGCCCTTTTGTGGGGATTTAAACAAAATATCACCCATGATGTTACTTTACATCCAAACTATGTCCCTTCAGATGATCAGATGTTAGGGTAACTCCATACGACTGAATAGTGTCAACAAAACCAGAGTCAGCTGTGATCATGCAGAAGTGAATGATGTACTTGGCACAGAGAAGCCGTTTTGGTCTTTAATGTATTGATACCTCAAAGAAATTATGATATATAACAATGGGTGTGTAAACAAAGCATATTGGCCCTCAGTTTATTGTCAATGACATAAATATGAAAATGACCAGTATTTTGTTAGCCCGCAGTAGTTACTCAGTTGTCTGTCTCAGCAAAAAATAAACGTCCAGTAGCCTCTACATTATCCATTACATTTAAGCTGGATCTAGTGATCAATCAAGAAAACTGTATCTCTGCCTCATTTGATAAACGGCTATGTCTACTTTGGACCCACTTTATTTCAGACAATCGGTGTGTCTCTCCATCTTTCATCCCTCAGACATTGTAGTTGTGAGCAACAGCTGTTCCATAGTCATGTGACACAGACTCATTTCACCAATGAGAAGGGCTGTCCACAAAAACAAAGCCATCCAATGAAGCCTGTCAATACCTGGTTTTCATGTTATTCTAGAAAAACCCAAGGCGGTCAATGAATAAACAAATAACTAATACAGGTACTTAACCATAACTAGAAACTGCCAAAGTTGTAATTTACAATTTTTCAAAAATTGAAATCCAGACATTGTTTTAATTTTTTCAGTTCAACAGTTTTATTTTTAAAAGAAAACTAATGACAATGACATGGACAAAAATGATGGTGTAACCCCTGTAAACAGAAAAACCAATACTTTGGGCTGCTGCTCTGAGTTCTTGCAACACTTTGACACTTTGACACTGTCTTGCCAGAGCTCGTAGGTCATGTGAGTTACGTGAATCGCGTGACTTAATCATGGTGGACCAATTAGTTGGGAAGGCATTGGGGAAGTGTGGTCGGGGGCTGAAGCAGCAGGCTGAAACACGCAACGGAGTCAGAGGCATAACCACAAGTTGGCCAGGTTTTCTTTCCCCCTGGGATCAGTTGAGTGTTAATGGCGAGCTACCCAGAACTTTGAAATCCATTATCATCATTATCTTCTTCATCAGTGCAGTAGGAGATATACAGCCCATGCCCCTTTGCACCCATTCCTTACATTTACAGCCCATGCCCTTTGCAGTCATTCCATACGCCCCCTCGTAAACTCCAGTGAATTCTGCATCAGAGACTTTTCACATATACCCCTTTGGAAATATGAACTGAACTGAATGGACTTAATGTATGTGTATAATGATCGTGTTTTATGGATTTTGGTGTTGTTGCTTGAACTAATGAAACTTGGTTTACATTAATGTCAAAATAGTCATGATCCATTGTATATACAGTCATGGAAAAAAAGTATTGGCACCCCTGGAATTTTTCCAGAAAATACACCACTTCTCCCAGACATTGTTGCAATTACAAATGATTTTGGTATGAATAATAAATAAAAAAGCCAAAATGGACAGAATTTACACAAAACACAAAAATTGGGCTGGACAAAATTGTTGGCCCCCTTTTAGAATTGTGGGTAAATCATTTAACTTCAAGCAGGTGATGCTTGTTTTAACTCAGCTGTGGTGAGTAACAGGTGCTGGTAATATAGAAATCACACCTGACGCCAGTTAGAGTGAAAAAAGTTGACTCAGACTTTGTGTTGTGTGCCTTTGTGTGTCACACTAAGCATGGAGAAGAGAAAGAAGAGCTGTGGAAAGAGAATTTTTGGAATGGTATGGCTTTGTTCGTCGAACACTTAAAATGGATGAAAAAGATTCTGATTCTGTCGGCTATTTTGTTAGTGATTTAAAGACAGGTGATGCAGTAACTGCATTTAAACTGCAATTGCCATATACAGCTACCGTTTTGAGTGGTGCGGTTTAAAACACCATTCATGCATTGTCTGACCGTTTTGCGAGCAAAGTGGACACTACAAAGACTACAAAGATTTACACTTCAGACTTGTAATTACTAACTAAAGTAACTGGTAAAGATCTTGCTCATGTTCTGAAGGATGAAATGACTCAAACTGGTGACACTATTGCTGAGCCTCGACCTGAAGTTCCAAGTATTAAAGACTCATCTCAACCACTGGCACTGACAGAAGCGGCCTCTGTGCTACAAGCATCCAAGCTCCTCCTTTTACCAGCACAACAGTTCAGCCTCAAGCATGATCATCTCTCTCCACTCTCTCTACGAATGATCTCAACCCCCCAGATGTTCAAAGATACAGTTGTGCCCAAAAGTTTACAACCCCCTGCAGAATTTCTAATTTTTTTTGGCTTTTTCTCAGAAAATATCATTCTGCTGGAGGGGATGTAAACTTTTAGGCACAACTGTATGTTGTTGAGCATATTGTTAAGAGAGTGGACCATGCCAGCCACTACCTCCCCTCTCAAAAGTTGCGTGTTTTCTCAGGTGAAGTTCCTTAAGCAGATTTTGATACCTGGTGTTCCAGCATGGACTTGCTAATGAAGGGTCCCACTGTGTCAGATATGCAACGTTCAAGGAAAATTTTGGAAAGTCTCTTGCCAACAGCAGCAGATATGATCAGACACTTAAGCTCAGATACTCTCCCAAAGAATATAATTAGAACAACTTGACTCTGGTTATGGCACAGTGCAGGACAGGGATGAACCGTTCACTAAGTTCATGGACACCTTCTAGACTGCTGGGGAGTTGCCATCTGCGTACTCGCAGCGGTTACAAGTTACTTTGGACCTTGCTGTTATAAGCCTAAATACCCTGCATAAACTCCTCGAACTGCACCAAAACCTGGTTATTGCTTCCAGTGTGGGGAGGATAGCCACACCCGGCTGCAGTGTCAAAACCCTCCAAATCCCAGTCTGTTGCAGATCAGTGCAGGAAGTTCAATGGCAAACTACAAAAATGGCAGAATGAGAAACCAACAGGCTGTGACCTGTTAAACTAACACCAGTTCCAGTTGCAGAACGTACCTGAGCTGGGATGGACCAACAAAGTTGCAGCAAAAGAAATGTAAAGTCTGTCTAAATAAACCATGCAACCCAAGAAGAGGAGAAGAGCTGGATTTCCTCGAGATTGGTTCAAGATGCACAGCTAGGAAAGATTGTAACTGTTGGCTGGATACAGGATCACGGGGCACCACCATAAATGTTTCCTTCAATTGCGGCTGCTGGTCTTTAAAGGAGGGGCAGCTCATTTTTTTCCCAGTCTACGTCATAAATTTGTTTGTTTGTTCATATGTAAATGCTACCCTACATTCCTTTCCTTTTCCTGTCATTTTTAACAAATACAAAGTTGCTGAGGTAAAGTCTCTGAGTCAGTTCAGAACAACTAAATGAAAAAGTTAAAAAATGCTCCGGTGGATGCAAAAACTTTAAGATCGATGATTCGCTCTCAACCAAAAAGGGATTCCACCTCAGAGGGGATCATCCAATCATCATGCAGAAGTCGAGCGTCCGGGCCAGCCCACTGTCTATGGGGACCCCCAGAAACACTGAGCGTAGGTCAGTGTAAATCACTGTGGAGCTGCAGGAATGAATGAGAAGAAAGTTGTGACAGTTTCCTGTGATAAGAAGCTGATTCTGAGCAAAAGATGAATGTGTTCAGTTCAAATTTAGTCAACCAATCGGCTCCTTAATCTCTCTGAAGTCTTTGCTTACCATGACCTCGCCTTTGGCTGTATGAGTAAAGTCAAACACCATATCAAACTCCAAGACCCCTTTTCAACATTGTGCCTAGCTGATACATCCAAATGATTTTGAAGCTGCTTGAAAACATCTTTAAGAGCTGCTAACAGCTGGAGTCATAAGAGAGTCAGAATCTCTCCCTGAAATCAGGATACTATCAAATGAATGAAGGGGACAAGCCCAAAACTGCTTTTGTGACACCTGTTGGGTCTAAGCACCCAACTGGCTATCAGCTGCTGTGGGTGTCGAAAGAAGCTCCAAGGCACAGATTCTTAGTTAATGCATTTGCAAAAGGGAAGTCTGATCAGAGGTGCATCCCGCACCCTCGGTTTTTTCAAAGATTGATGGAAAAGTGTATGGGCGACCTAAATATCAAAGAAGTCCTTGTATTTTTGGATGACCTCATAGTCTTCTCAGACAGCTTAGAGGAGCATGAGTGTCACTTGCTCAGAGTGTAGAATCGCTTCAGGGAGTACGGTCTCAAGTGCACTCAGAGTACAACAGACTCACAGCGAAACAGCCGCAAGCAGCCACTGTTGGCTCGTGGCGCAGACGTTCCACAGTGGGCTGTGGGAATGCTCTGATTGAAAAGACTGGAGGCTAAGTGCAGCGTTGTGCACAGCGCAGATGTTTTGCAGCGCAGACGCTTTATGTGTGAATTGGGAGTTAGGTCCATGGGATGTAACAAACCTCCATATGAGCAGCCACAAAAGGACAACTGGTGAAAAATCGAAGAGACAAAATACTAAATGATAACCCAAAGTCCCGGTTCCAAAACTGATTTCCTGGAAGACATCTAAGGAGGACACCAAATCTTAAAAATTGAGGCTGGAATCTGAAAAGAATGCATATTGACAGGCCACTACGTTTCTGGAAGGCTGTCCTGTAGAGAGATGAGACAAACTGGATCCTTCTAGAAGTCACATGAGCTCTGTGTTGACAGATGGAAGATAGGCTGAATCTACAGTGTAACATGGCGGAGGCTCAGATATGTTCTAAAGTGCTCTGGCACAGGGTACCCTGAGAGTGTGAGATGTGCCACCCAGTGTCAGAAAGCCTAGTCTCAGGTCACAGCTCTTCTAAAATGACCCTAAATACACACTGTTCCGATTGGTCCTGATCTGAATCCTGTTGGACATCTGTGGTTGAAGCACAAACACGCAGTCTGGAGGAGGCAGCCTTCAAACCTGAGACAGCTTGAGCAGTTTACTCAGGTGGAGTAGGAAAAAATAACTGTTGACAGGTGCAGACTCTTACTGAGAATTACTGATTTGAGAGATTGTCTCAAAACGTTGCTCAACAAAAAGCTAAATTCAAGGTACCAAATTTTTGTCCTTGTGATGCCCAAACTACAGAACATATTCACAATTTTAAATGTGTTATCTGAGTTTGAAATAACACTTATTGTATGTAGTTATTTAAATTTTACTGCAAACCATGCTCCAGGAGCGATTCTGTCTCTCAGCATGGTTACATGTATCAAAATAAGACAAGCTGACTAAGTTCTTGATCCTCTGTTGTA